>MU947590.1:0-12154 GCA_036418165.1 Cooperia oncophora
GGAAATGGAACGAGTCAACTTGTGAATGGATCCCCATGTTCGGTAAAAAAATTCCGCCAAGAAAGAAGGGACAAGAGAAGTAAGCCCTAAAAAAGGCAGGAATGATTGATAAGTGTGGAGTCCCTCACTGAAATGACCCTTATAGAGTAGATGAAAGGTCTAGTGGATTTCAACGCTTCTTTTTTCCAACTACAATATTTGACGATAAGAAACACTGCAAGCTTTTCTAGAACCCAAATCCGAGCTAGTGAGCGTTATCTAAGTGGAGTGAAGTGCAACAAAGTGCGCTTCTGTGGACAGTTAGCCAGAAAGAGCATGAGCTCTGAAAAAGCAATTGGGGGGAAAAAGGTCAACCGATAACGAAATGACTGGGCACATTACGAGAAGAGCGGCGGAATCGCCACAAGAAAGGTCACCAGTGAACTCGCACCTAAGTAAAAGTAGTGTAGTGCTCCAGAATATTTCGGACAGTCTCATGGGTGCAAAATAGACTGGTGCTCAATGGTGCTCACCCCTTTGGTTTCTCAACTGCGGTTCATATTTGTGAGAAGAATGAAAGCTCCGCATTTTGGTAACTATTTTAGGATAAACTTTCCATTTTGCAATATAACACAGGGTTACAAAAGAACGATAGGAATGACAGAGTACAGTAGCACAGTTTAGATAATTCTATCTGAGGAGTAGGAGAGGGAACGGGGTCGAACTTGGTCGTTAGGGAAGAGGGTCGTGGGAAAAATATTCCGGTTGCTGATGTTCCCCTTTCCGTGTGCTTAAAGACAGCTCCCGCGATAAAAGTCTCATGGATAGCTGCTTTCCAATTATGAAACAGTAGCTGATAAGTAATCTCCCAAAGAAGAAAACAGGCAAGAAGCGTCCTCCAGAACAACATAAACAAAATCGCTCCCTCACAGTCACACCTCCCTGCGGTCTCTGTGCAACCCCTAGCTCACAAATCTCTCTATCACATTTCGCAGTAGTTGCACGTTTTGTGCGTCGAGGTTTTGCATCACGAAAATTGCGTCACTCGTGCTTTTTACGCGTTTCACCTCGCGAAATGAGTTGAATTGAATGTATATACCTCCAATGAGTAAACTGTAATAAAGGGGAGCAGAATTATCCATGGGCATTAGCAATGCCCGCCGCCCCAACAACTGAGTGGCCTCCGTCGGAGGACATCTAGCAAGTAAGGCGGTCCAACTGAGCAGGCGTTAGAACTAGAACTTACAGCGGCTGTAGCTCGCTTCTCGCTCGCTGTGCAGACGAATAGAGTGGGACAGTCTCTAGCTTGGGGGCTGTACTACTTGCACAAGGAAGGACGACCATGTACTACTCGAGCGCGGGGGCTGTCTTTAACGCCTCTCTAGTTGTTGCAGAATCTACATATACACTAATTTTAGAAGTTAACTGGAGAGGACTCAGTTCCACCTCCCGCTCTTCCGCTGGATGCGGGTACTGCGGGAAAAAGTGCTAGATTCTTGAAAAATTGGTAGAGTGGAAGAATTTGGTAAGGTAAGAAGCTATGGAACTTGTGCGAGGGAGAACGTACCAGAGGGAAAATCTTGGGAGGAACGTAGTAACACTGGTAACACTGCCGTTCCACCCATCCCAATTCCATGTGTACCCTGGGAAGCAATCCATTTAGGATACTCTTGTTTACTTTTTTTAAATCTATAAAACTGATCTATTTACGCAGTCCGCTATCATGTCGAGTCTTGCAATAGGTGTCACCTCGCCTGTAGCAACTGTGTTCCCGTTGATCTTCAAACTACTCGAGCGAGCGCCAGTAACATCTCCATTCGTCTCTGCAACGTTGTAGAGTTGCCCAACAGGATGTCTGGGCCCAATAGGTCGAGGGACACGATAAACGCCAGGCTATTCGTTCAGAGCTTTCATGAAGAAGTCTGACCATTGCGTAGGCGGTCGTCCAGTGTTCGCTTGACATCCCGTGGAATCCAGTCGGTAATCGCTCTGGTCCACCGGTCATCTTCGGAACGCATGACCCAGCCCACCTGATCATCGGAACCTTGGCAAATGCCTTGATTCCTCCTTGCTTCGTCATCTTCAATCGCCGGCAGAGTGCGTAGCTCCGAATTCCTCTCTCACTTTCGTGTAACGAGAAACTCCCAGCATCGGCCTTCGTTGGCGCGCTGAGAGACGCTAATATTATGCTCATACTGCTTTCGTAGAGTCCAAGCCTTAAAGGCTAATTAAGCAGGAAGCACAACGGATTCGAAAAGGTGGACTCGGAATAATCTCCGTCTCCTTCGCTACTCCCTCGATGTTCTTGAACTCCCAAGCCGCTCGCTTCCTCCTTCTCAGCTCTGGTGCGTTATCATACCGATTTCCCTAACCAATCACACATAGCTAGAGCATTCAGAGATGGTCGTTCCGTTGAGCGTGAATGGGGCATCAGAAACCAATCCGTTTCTCATGAACATCGTCTTCGTTAGATTCAGCCGTAGACCGATTTTTCCGCGCAGTCGAAATCAGCCAGCATTCGTTCCGCTTGCTCGATGTTTGGTGTTATCAAAACGATGTCGTCAGCAAAGCGGAGATGGTGTAGTTGCCGACCGTCGATCTTCACTCCCATGTCTTCCCATTCCAGTTGACGCATGACGTTCTCGAGAGAGGCGCTGAAGAGCTTGGGCGAGATGGTGTCGCCCTGTCGGACCCCTCTCTTCACGTCGATGATGATCTCCTTGTAGAATGGTGAGATCTTGGTCGTGAAGTTGCTGTAGAGCTCACGAAGAATCCTGATGTACTGAGTAGGAATACCCTGGTTGCCCAGGGCTTCGATAACCGCTTCTGTCTCAACGGAGTCGAAGGCTTTCTTCAAGTCGATGAACGTGAGACATTATGGCATCTTGTACTCTCGCGATACTTCGATGAGACGGCGATTCGTTACCGTGTGGATGTGATCGATCGTGCCGAATCCTCTTCGAAACCCTGCTTGCTCGCATGGCCTTCGTCCTTCGTCTAGTGTTCTGCCAGTCCTGTTCAGGATGACTCGTGTGAAGAGTTTGTAGACTACAGACAGCAGGCAGATTGGGCGATAATTGCCAATGTCGTACAGGTCTCCCTTCTTGTACAGCAACACAGTCTTGCTGGTTTTCCACGAGGTGGGTACCTTGCATTCCGACAGGTAGCGCGTGAAGAGTCGAGCCAGAGTTTTGACAAGAACTGGCGGAAGATTCTTCGGATGTTAGGATCTGATCCTGTCGGGATCTGGTGCCGTCAATTTTGCTTCATGTAGTACGATGGCAGGTGAACACGGCTGTTAAAGAGATCAGAGTAGAAGTCAAGGATGACCTTTCTTACTGCCTTCCGGGATGAAGTGATTGTTCCTTCCGAGCGTCGGAGGCCGGTCATCCTGGTCTTTTGGCGAAGTCGCGGCGAGCGTCGAGGGTGCTTTTCCCAGCCTCGCTGCCACCGTCAGTACTGATGCCTTTTTCTCTTTGTGGTCTGCCCCTTATCGCTTTGCTGCATAGATTCGAAAGCACGGAAGTCAGTCGGTAGTTGCTTGCTGCTCATGCGGCTCCACGCTAGCGGATCAGCTCGAGAGTTTCCACAGATAAACGCCTCTTGGAGCTCTCCAACTTCTTTACGCAGTCGTGAAGATGTTCAGCAAGCCGTTCGCATTCATCGTCATGTTTTAGATAGAGGAGCTCCAAAGAGCCCAACGAGGGAAGCGATGTGATCGCCTGCAGCTGATGACAATCTTGGGAGCTCGCTTCTTGACTTTGCGGCTCTTTCTCCTCGCATCGAAAAACGCACTCCAGCGTGCATACTGGAATATGACGGTCAATACCCCTACGACAAGTTTCTTATCAGATGACTCGACATGAAGATACACAGCTCCAAAAGTTTTAGGTAAATCCAGCTATTTGTAAGATAAATAAATCATTTCGGATTGCTTCCGCACTATTATAGGTGCTATAGAGAAAGTTACCTTATATCGAATGGTCTATAGCTTACTTTTGTGTTGGCTTAACTTCCATGTTACACAATAAATTACTGAAAAAAGCAACGAAACCAAAAGTAGGTTGAAAGTGAAATTTTCCTAGTTCATCTTCACTTCAAAGGTTACGACAATATTTCCGAAGGAAAAGAAGTTACTTCAAAGTAATTCAAGGATGCCTTTAGAATACAGGGAGGAGGAGGGGGAGGGCCAAAAAAAGTCACTTTGACCGAGTCACATATCAGCAAAGTTTTCGCTGCCCAGACAGAGGACGTGGATACGAGTACCAGGGCGAAGATACCCAAGATGTTCCTCTATAAGCAGGAGCTGGCTCTCGCCCATCACCTTCATGTACACCAAAATATGAAGTCATCTCCAGTCGCAGCCTGACTGGAGAAGACCTTTGGAATTCATGTCACCTCCAAACAGCTGCGAAACTTGGAGTCACCCATGGATAGCTACCTGGAGACCAGTACTCTCGATCTGGATGACCTCCAACATCGAGCAGCTCCGACAACGTCGCCACGGTCTAGGACATCATCTTCACCGCAGTCGCCAAGGCGCGGGTTGATGGTATGGACCGGACGTACCTGGAATGGAAAGACCAATATTTTCTTCGTGGACCCCGGACTGAAGGTGAGCGCTGGCGGTTACATCGAGCAACTCGTGAAGAATATCCTCCTCACATGTCGTCGCCCGTACCTTCTTGGAAACTTTGTACTGCTACAGCATTGGGTGCCACCACATGGAATCGAAGGGCATTGGAGAAACTCTCGCCTACTTGGAATGGAAGGGGGCTGAATACCTAAAGAAGGTGGAATATCCAAGTAGGTCACCTGACCTGAATCCCCTCAATTACCCGGTTCGGCGGAGTTCAATAGGGTGGTCTACGGTGGCGGAGAAATCGACTATCTCGCTGAGGTCTCAGGGTCACGACACTGGCGTCGCGTGCCAGAATCTCGCTCGATGGCCGCTCGGTCAGAGGCTGTGCCGGAGTTTCTATAGGTATTTAGATAACGCTCTTTAATATGGTGGTAGAACATGTCCGATTTAGAATTCAATGAAAGTAACTATAGCGTCTTCTGAAGATCAAATTGAGAAGTGACTTGTTTGCCTCTCCCCCCCGCTGTAAATTCTGTGCTTACATCTGCATTTTTCAATAGAAGAAACAACTCAGCAGCGGTGGCGTGAACAATACCGGATCTTCATAGTGTACGATGTCACTATGCCAGATGCGTCCCTAGAATCGGATTCCTGAAATTCGGATCCAGAGTCCTATCCCCGCGCGAACGACTGCGGATCGTCGCAAATTCCAACACCCATCGATAATTTGCGCAGGGAGCCAGCGGGTGGCGATCTAGAGCTTTTCCAGATTCAATCAGCCCCATGAAGGAACGACACAAATTTCCCCGTAAAGAGGCCAGTAAGTAATACGTTAAAACTTCGGGACAAGGTGACATCACAGGTCCCAGAAGCTAAAACATGACCTTCTTCCTGCAATGCTGCCTGCGATAGCGCAACAATATTCTGTGCTCCAAACTTGCTGTCTTTAAAACCTATGAGTGTGGCTAGAAATGCGACCTAGTAACTGATTCAGTGGAACTTGATGCCATGTTTATGCGATTCAACCTTGCTCAAAATGCCATAATTGATCTTGTAAATCGGCTACAAGTGTTGCCACTCTCTATGTGGACAGCCCACAGTGCCAGAGTTCTTCTGTTAGCGTGTCCATTGTTCGCCAAGCAGCGAACTTAGTTAAAACAGCGATACGTGCGCAGGGGTAGTCGTGCGAGGGGTCGAAAGTATGATCACCGTAGCTATTACTGACTCGCTGACCACAGCTTCGCGGAGTTAAACTCTGCCAGAGATGGTGAAAGTGGCCATACAATGAGTGCACGATAGTTACAAGCTGGAAGTCCTTATCTTATCCTCGTTGTTTCTTGGTACTAAAATGGGTAGTCGGTATTCGGTGTTTGTGATACTTGATGAATTCGCGAAATTTCGACAGGAAAATGAGCGGCATGACCCAACAAGTACAAAAGTTTGAATGCCGTTTTTAACAGTACTAGATCCACGTCACGTGCTCGGTATTTCGGTACCAGCGCTACGTTATCGCGGTGGCGGCTGTCATACTACGTGTACTAATGAGGTTGCCCCAGCCTTTGAAATGGAGAAGGGGTAGATGAAGCTCCAGGAGGAGTGATTCCCGCACCTTCCAGGATCATCAGCAGCTGCGGACCTCGATGAGTCGAGTCCATCAGCAAGAAACATCACGCGGGGATTCAGTACCCAGGGGTCATATTCTCAGAAGGTACACGCCCTTCTGCAGTATCCTGGAAAACTTAGAGTGGGTTATTATACAACATACAACACAATATAATACAGTACACACGAACAGTAGCTGGTAGGTATGGGCGTAAAATCATTTTGATAAACCCAAAACATACGGCCAAAACGTAGTTCCCGATCGTCACCTAGATTGAGCAAGTCAAAATCGCGTAACAATCTACTCGTTACAGTGAAATGCTGGCGCACAAAAAGAGGATGGGGAGGACAGCTTGTGCGACGCGATGCAAACATGGCGCCCGCACCTATTAAAAAGATAGCGGGAGGCAAGCAATAGAAATAAAATACGAAATGAACCTCTCAAACAAGACGAAAACAACATATTTTGAGAAAAACCTTCAGACTTGAACTCATGGACAAATACAATTTTCCAAGAAAAAATAATGGCTGGCAGATAGAGCAACAATTGGGCACTTGTGAACAGGAAGCAAGGCACCATAGTCATGTTATTTGGATGTTGGTTTTGCGTATTTTTAGCGTTGCATTTATAAAGATGGCGAAATATGAAAAATAGTTTATTGAAGTTTTTTAAGCAGTTTTACCCGCTACCCTAGGAACAGAAAAGTCCAAGTTGAAGAAAAAACAGAGTTCGGTGGAACTATGGACACAAAAACAATGTGAACTTCGAATGAGTAACAAACAAATCAGCAAGAAAGACAGAAAAAAAATTGTCTTGGAACAATCCCCTGGTATCTTTTGTTTAGAAAATGAAAGCTTTCTTGGAATTTGTTAGGGAAAAAGAAAGTCTTTCAGAGGCAAGGCGTTTGTAAATTTATTACGGTAGTTGTACAGCATTTCAGAGGTAATTGTAAAAAAAAGAACAATCGCGGGAACTTAAACAATCAACGGGCATTAATGGATTTGCAGCGCTAGAGATTTTGGATACTATAAGTCTAACACTGCCAGGTAACCTGACAAAACCACCTGAAATACCCCTCTGAGGCGCCCGTACCTGTCAGCCACCCTTGTACAACAGAAAGCATACACAACACATTGTGGGCGATTGAAGATTTCCAGCGCTGCAGTATCGAATCATCAACATGGCCTGCAAAATGTGGACGATTTACTCTAGCCATTCAAACCTGGAATGGTCACTCATAGTAGACCAATAGAACGTACCTTTTTCCGTTCACCATTTGTGTAACAAACCAGGAACACACCACCGTTTGCTAGCCGAAAAGCAGCATGTCGGCACTCAGGCAGAGATGACTACATTCCATTACTGAAAAAAAATGCTGTCAGGAAAAATGCAGGCTTCCAGGGTCTGTGGCGTAACTTTCAAAACGCAAACTCGGTTGCAAAGTTTCTAAGACCGCAATCGTAGCTTGCGATAGTGGCGAAATTATGAAGTGCAGAAATGCAGAAATTAAGAACTGACGAAAAGCATTACACTCCGATTCGCTGCGAACGGTTGGGCGTGTCAGGCAGTATGAGTGTGTCACCCCGTCAAAGCCGTTCTCTGCCTTCTTGTTGAAGCGCGCATGCGACAAAAGTGGTAGAAAACGAGTAATACGAACGATATGATACAGTCATATCATTTCGCTTCAACAACTGGTGGAGAACGGGTTTGGCACCGCGCCAAACTCATCCCGCCTGACACGCCCAACCGTCCGCAGCGAACTACATTGTATGTGTTGTTTTCCAGAAATGACGGAATGCAGAAATAAAGAATTGCAGAAATGAGAATCGACAAAATGCAAAATGCAGAATAGATGAAAAAGACAAGATACTCGATTCTCCGCAATTCATCATTTCCGTACTAGATATCATCTAATTCTTCTCGTCAATCCTTCATTTCCGCATTTCTTCAATACGTCACTATCGCAAGCTATGAACGCCCAAACGTGATGGTGTGACCACTGAGTATAAACATCATGTAGCAGCGACACGAGTAAAGTGATTGCAGTCGTTATGACTGCAGTCAGCCGGGGCGTGTCAGCGACGTGTGGGCTATGGAGCGGCGCCTCCCCCTTTCTCACCACTCATTGGACCCCGCAAGCCGCAACGATTGATGGAAAGCAGACGAGGCCGTACCAAACCAATTAACCACTGACCGCTACTGAATTCAGTGATAATGACTGCAGTGCTTTCTAGCTAGTTGACTCGACATACTGCAACACCTCAGCGTTGAATTGATGGTCCTGGTGTGGATAACGCGCAAGCGGCGCAGTTTGCAGTCACCTTCAATACCTCGCTCTAGCGTAGAAAAAAGATCCCACTCCCGCCTTTTCGCCCTTTGGTCTTCTGGAAGAAGGGAAAATGCGGTGTGGCGCCGGTGTTACCAGAATATTTGGAAGTAACGAGCGTACCTCACGTTATAGCTGTATCGCACAGCCACCCGTCTACCATGAATCTGCTACAGATACCAATCAGTTGCTGAAGTCATCTGTCGATAGGCTGCTGGAAAAGAACACCGAATTTAAAGCGTTCTCTACAATGAAAATTGAAACTGAAAAAAACAATGGCAAGTGGAAAGAAGGAGGCAAATGAAATATGCAGGTGAGGGAGGTGAAAATTAGCACCGGAAAGGATACTTCAAAAACCAAGTAAGTTAAAGGGAGGATATAAGCGAGGGATTAGAGGAGTTCGGAGTCACTTCTTGGATAAACGAGGAGGCCAACATAGGAGTTTCCTACAGAGAATCTGGTTGCAATACAGTGAGGCAATTTGAGCGAGTGCACCGAGTCACGTAGGCAGTCTCGGCGAGAAATTTTTCCGCGTTTTTCTCCGAGGGTAGGAACAAAGTCGAAAGATCAAATCATACAAACAGTGCGGAAACCTCCACTACATTGAAACAGCGTCAGAACGGCTAATGCCGTTTGGACTCCAGCAATTTCGGCACCGAGCTCATTTTTAAATTGCCTAAGTCACCAAATCCGCTAAAAACTTGTATATAGGGGTAGTTTAACATCCTGATTACGAATATGACATTCACTCTTGTCGCTGGCGCCAAGAGAGGACACTACGATTACCTCCTGGGCTCAGCCTTAGCAGAGCGCAGATAATCGTAGTCATCCATTAGCGCCAGCGCCAAAAATGAATGTCATATTCGTGATCAGGATGTTGAATTACCCCTATATACAAGTTTTTAGCGGATTTGGTGACTTGGCAATTTAAAAATGAGCTCGGTGCCGAAATTGCTGGAGTCCAAACGGCATTAGCCCGTCAGAACGCCAGATGTGAAGTGCGCGCAAATGCAGAAAGTAACCGAGAGCAAAAACTCAATAACAGTAAAGCTTGTTTTGATAAATAAAATTTAAAATAGACAAAATAGTGAAGTAAAACTAAGAACTTCTGGATTTACAAAACTATAAACTTCTCACCTGATCGACGTGGGCCTCCTCCACAACCGGAAAGTTTGATTCGTCTCCAGAAGGCTAGCATCGGCTGGTAGATTGATGAAAATTGCTGGAAGAGTAGAATTAACCAATCTGCACACAAGAGGCATGCTCAAATCTTTTGAGATGAGGTGCGCTTGGTGGGGCTTTTTTTGATCCTGCGGGAGCCTGTGAATTCTTACAAGGCTATGGAATAGCGCAGTAGCACAAGCGTCGTTCACTCTTCAAGTTTTGAAGGTCTCATCAAGGTGAGAAGAGTAAGCCAGCAGAAAGCAAAAAGACATTAGTAAACAAACAACGCCCCCCCCCCACCCTTAGGTCGAACAGCGTCTCACATTGTAGCAATAAGCAGGTGAGGTTGAAAAAAAAAACTATAACAAGCCAGTAAATGACCAACCTATGGCCATGGATTTGGCCGTTCTCTTTGGTCATGATTACATGTGGGTAGATTCAGGATCACGATCAGCTCGCCGGCGCTGCGGTTAGCCGCATCTGTGGTGATTCCCTAAAATGTGTTCGAACGAATAAAATCAAGTGAATTAGCATGGCAAGGAGCTAGATAGTTGCAGAGCAGGAGACAAAATGCAGGTTCGCTCAAAACGCTTGCAATCGGCGCCTATCGGTTACTATACTACTTTTTCGCTCAAAACGCCGGTTCTCCCATAATTCTAGATCAATACCTATATTCTTTTTTCCGCTCCAAACGCCGAGAAGTAGTGCATGGCCCAATCTCACTGCACCCACCCAAACCCTTCCAACCTTCTCAGAGCCAGAAATGGTGGGATAGGTCAGTGAAGATGACTGGCGTCCAACAGTTAGCCCACACTACGGACTTATAGCCTTAGCCTTGGTCCTCACAGATTAACGAAGGTTTTCCAAATCTAGGCAGAGCGTCCAAATCTAAGCTGCTGCAATCACTCACCTGGCACTGATGCAGTGCCCACACTTCATTTATGCGCGTAGACTGTCCATCGATCGAAATGAATCGAACAGTTTGAAGTCATCTCTGGAAGTGATATGAAGAGAACAGATCGCCATTGAATGACGATCCTTGTAGTAAAGACCTGCAAAAAACACCTTCGTGATGACTAGAGTGGCGGAGACTCACAACCATGTGCCCTACATTAGTGCTTCCCTACTCTATCCTAACAGTGGGAAGCATGCGCCAGCTACACAAGTGGTTGTAAGCCTCCACCCATCCGCTTATCGCGGAATGTGTCTCCAATAAAAAAGAGCTGAGGCTGCTTCCACATTTCGGACTTCCCTATCGAAACATTGGTAAAGAAACGTTTATGAACTCCTTCTGCGTAGAAGTAGCATCGTAGCAGCAGAGCAAATACATAGGACTAGTTGTGAGTTGAAGTGTGAAAGCAGCCTTGAAAAGTTCAGTAAATAGTTTTAGTGCGAGTTTTCCCGCAAGTCCTGGTTGAAGCGATCTTCTCGGAGCGAGCCATGATTGCCTCGGCACTGTTACTCATCTCGAAAACTGAAATAAAAGGAATAGCATCGCAAGAGTTCCGTCTCTGCGAAAATACCATGACTTCGAGGGAGAGAAGGTGACACTGTCTAGGAGGTTTCCATCGACACACCTGTTTTTCCTTTTTTCTTTATTTTCAGCCAGTTGAGCTCTTGACCGCCCTACCTCCTGAAAAGACACTTAATGTTGACTAGTTTTTCTCGATTCACCAGTCAGAGGTACAGATCACAGGGCGAATGACTGAAGGCACATTCGTGTCTGCAAAACGCTAATAGTGGAGTTTAAATATCAATTAAAAGATGCTAGCTGACTTATCCATGTACAAAGAGCAGAAGAAACCTCCAGAAACGCTTTAAATGAGACCCTCGTTTTCGCGTTTGATTTAAGGCAACGGAAGTGCTCACGAAGAAACGAAAGGCGGAGAAACACTGAGCGCGCTGGAGAGAAATTAGACAAACGAGCGGCAAGCGACCACACAACCACCCAAAAGATGAAAAGGAAGTGCAAACGGGCAAAATTGGCATACTCTACTATAGAGAATTTTGTGTTTGAATTACGGTCAGAATCAGACCTTCTACTTAACCATTCGATCAAATCTCTGGCGTACAGTAATGCTCCAGTATCCCTTTAGAGATTGATTGAAGTGAGCCGGAGAAATAGACCTGGAAGAATATAAGGCACTGACAGTCGGTTAGGATGAAGAGGGAAATACCGTTTTACGCAGCTATCCCTATTTGCTAAAGAGGAAATAATATTTGTTTGGGAAACACAGTGGCAAAGAAAAGAATAAGATATTTGAACAGCCAAAAAAAAGAAATCGAAATAGAATATGAAAGGTAATCGATGACAAAAGAGCGGCCGCTCCGTCGAACTGATTGGAGTAGGGCAATAGATCGGGTGGGTCAATCTCGGCAATAACAACAAAACAATTAAGGGTGTGTAACTTTAGCTAAGTCGGTAATTAGGCTGGCACATCTCGCACCTAGTGAGCCTTGCCTTTTCATAAGTGACTGACCTCTTGTTATAATGCTCATC
>MU947593.1:0-12866 GCA_036418165.1 Cooperia oncophora
GCATTTGTGGCGTGGTGTTATGGACGCCTCGGTTTCGGGAGGAGATATGAGCTCCCGGCCTGCGTACGGGGGGCTATTATGGACGCTTTCCCCTCAAGTACAGGAGTGTACACAGGTTTCAAGGTAATATTCTGCTGCTGTCCACCTCAGGCTGTTGTATTTGGATAAATCTTTTAGGGAGCTCCTCAAGTATGGGAAAGTGTTTAGTGGGACGACTGCTGTTTGTGAAAATAGATAATAAAGGTTGTAATGTGTGTTTCTTACCGAGTCACAGCTCTATCTCGTACTCATCTTCGGCAGCCATCAGATCCGCAACCCACCTGGGCGAGACACCTTTTTTCTTGGCCTCCAAGGATATGAGACGTTCCTTGAGTACCTCGCTCAATACCAAGTCTCTCCAAATATGCGGATACGGCTGCGATGACGTTCCCTTTATACTTGCGCTCACTGGGGTGTTCTACGGCTCGCTCTTGACTCGCCCATTTCTTCACAGTCGGGGGCCGAATGGAGCACGTGTCACATACATACCGAACTACAGCTGCAGTGCCCACTGCCCTCAGTTGCGTTCTGCCCACCCGTGCCCGCATTGGGGACAGAAACGAAACAGAGTTAGCAGCAAGGCGCCCTGCACGAGATAATATCTCGCCAAATCTGCTTCCTTCGTCTTTTTGAGCAACCGAGCTCCGAAAGCTACAGTCGGAGTCACTGCTGCTCGGAATGTACTCGGAACCCTGAAACTACTTACAGTTTACTATTAACATCTACATTGTAGGCACTGTACTTCACTTGACTAACTACTGCACGTATTTTATATGCCTTTGTAATACATGCCTCATCATCGCGCTGCTGAGCTTCGGCATCAACCTCTTCAGCTTCCTCTTCCACCTCAGCACCGGTCTCAGCTCCATGTTCCTCCGTGGAGCTTCCGCGAGCCGCCTCCTCCATCCTCTCCTAAATATCCGCATGTAGCGTGACGTAAGAAGTGATTTCAGTCAAAGTTGTTCATGAACCTCCTCCTCATGGTGCTCGGGCCACAGCTCGCTTCCAAGGTACCTCTTCAGGGCGCCATTTACAAACAACATGATGTCGCCTACTTTGATGACAACATCACTCTTAACGATTAATTCTTTACACAATGTCGGATCCCGAACCATACAGAAAGCCTACTCTAGTCAATCCGTTGATTGCATCGACAAGATGCGGCATTATGTCTGCCGTAATACGCGATATGCCGTCCTGGTGGAAGGATCTTCGTAGTAGGACAATCGTCTTCCACAGACGGCCATTTCAGCACAGAGAAACTGGGCCTGATTATGTAGGCATACTCTAGTGAGGTTCTCATGAGCACTTAATGCGAACTTACAGCTTGTACCACATGGGAGTGGCAGAGAAATTTGTTACTCTGGCTGATCATATTAACCACTTCATCCACGTGCATCTCGTCCACGACCCCATGCAAAGAAAGGGAACCCACCATAACAAGGTTCACTTTCTTCGCAGGGGACATGCTCTTCATGGTCTTCGCCATCGGCGATTTTACACAAGTTTTCTTCATATTTAAATGAGGCCTAAAACAAGTCAGACAGACGTATAGTTATTTTTCCTCTAAACATGCCTAGAACGCACTCCACAACAAGCTCGGCAACAGTCTCACTCTGTACTGTTGCCGAGCCTACCAAGTCATTGACACTAAATAAATGTGACAAAAAAAGGAAGGAAAAAAGTTGCTGAATAGCCACCCCTGCTGTTATTTCTCTACTCTGCTTTGAATCGATTTCCCGATCATCGGTGATCATCTATGACCACCGCTTCGACAGAACTATTGTCCACTTCTATTCTCCTGCTGCAAACCCTTATAGAACAAACCCGTTTATTGAGTGCAACCATAACACTATACAGACAAACAAATAATTCATATTCGAACCAAATCTAAAAAGAGAACACATATTTCCGAAAGTGAAAGAAAGTTAGCGACGCTTACAATTGATCCTATCAGATAACATGCATTAACAGGTAAGCAGATGTAGAAGCGTAATGATAAAATACAACATGCAAAACGTTATGACAACAAATTTGCTCATCTAAAAATAAAAAAGGTTTTAATACCTGAACTCTAGCTAATTTATTACCATATTTACGCTTGATGAACATATGACGATGTCGAGAACTAAAGCAAACATGTCCTTGGGTGAACTAACCAACTTTCTTGAACAGTTCTGTGAATACTCTTAAATGCGTTAACGACAAGTTGTGTTCAGCAATAACTCCTTCGGCTTATGAAAAAGTTGTTGACTGTCACACCACCGAAAGGCAACGAAATATCACAAAAAAATAGTCGAAATATTCTTCATGGTGGAACTCAGCAAGATGAGTAGCATCCAGTGTCTCATTTCGGAATACTCGATCAATTGTGAACATTTTCGTAGGTTTGAAACCTTGAAAAGAACATTGTCTGCTAAGGGTAAAGAAAATCTCCAGAGCAGGCGTCACATATGGAAACCTTCGCTTCCGTGTGTAACTGGCAAAATTATTCATCAAACTAGCCAAAAACAGCAAATCAAACAAATCAACTAACTTGCTGAGCGAAGTTTGTAGAGCTGTCGTGCTGAAACTGCGGTCGTATGTGTTCGCAACACATTTTTCTGCGCTCCTCAATCTTCCAGTCGTAGTTAGCCGCGTATACACACGGCCTCCGCGGTATCCGTGGCTTCCGCGATGTTACGTAAAAACACGAAGGGTAGCCGTGTAATTGCGTACAATAGGCAACTACCGTAATCCCACGCCTGCTTTTATTCGTCGGGGAGCACTACTATGGTACACCGTGATGGTGATGTGTCTTAACGGGGGTTCTTTCATAATCGCTTCAAGAAATCATTTTATACTTTTGCCTTTATACTACTGTAGGCACGGATCTACCCATCATTTGACATAAAAACCGCGAAGCTTTTTTGTTCGCACTCTACAGCTACGCATCAATCAAATGTCTCGCAGGTTGCCTGAGCTGACGTGAGGTATTCTAGTTGTCTTCATAGGTACAAATCAAGGCTACGGATGAAATATATGTATGCGTCCTCGTGGATCAATGGTTCTTAGATTTTGAGCATATGTATCTTTACGTTATCATGGAGAGCTTTACATTAGTCCAATAAATTCGTATTAAATTGAGGGAGGCACTCAAATTTCCTCAGTACTATCTGTTATTGTATCAGCGGTGTTATAGAACAGACTCATCGTCCACGGCGCTCCCTCAACCTGTGAGCTTGTACAGGTATTGATGTCTTCTGTGCTCTTCAGCTTGGGTGCTGTTGTTCCTCGAGTGAACTAACAAAGCGGGCTATAAGTCGTATCAGAGCGTCCTTCCCACGAATAGCGATCCTTTGTTTCAGTAATGAGAAGGATCACTAACACATGCACCCAGAAAGGGTGCTGTGTTTTCTCGTCGGGTTTCCCTTACTGCGCTAGCCCGCCGATCGGCACGCCGGCTAGAGTCGACGCTACATGCGCTGGAATCGGAACAAGCATATGTAGCCGTCGCATGCGTCAGCTGCGTTCATACTTTGCGGCAGCGTCCACCACCGTTTCGAGCGAGCACCAACGGCGAGGAAGGTGTAGATAACGAGCTACATTATTTGCGATCAGGGTTTCGTACTCCACCGGTCAACCAAGGTCTTCACCCAAAGTTCCATAGAAAACCGAAACCATTCTTGTGACTGCTCCCTGACTACCACCTACCTATGCCCCTGATGTATCCTTTGAAGAACAAAAGAGTTGCTAAGCAACGTCGTCCGAAAACCAGATCAACGATTTTTCTTCCGGTCGTAGTCATCACTGGAACAGCAGAAAACCGAAAAGGTCATTTGCACCATTCGCCGAGCAGTCGCTGCAGCAAAACCACCATGACCGTCTGCCGCTGTTCAGAAAGATCAGCTACCTAATCCCAGAAGGCCAATATCATACGGAATCATCCGCCACCACTATCGTTTCGATAGCCAGATTAGGTATGGAATTTCCCGTAAACTCCGTTTAGTTATCCAAAAAACTGTTCTTCACACCGAATCTTACAGAAAATTGTTCTGAGAATTTTTTGTGTCTTTCATAGCCGAATTTTTGAAAGTGCAAAATGTTAATTTTCGAACATTAAGATGACGAAAGAATGCCAACTGGCAACTTGACCAGGTGGTTCTTTTTTCAGTGTGTACTGTGTAGAGCAGAGATAGAAGTTAGAAGGGTGACGGCAGTAGCAAATATTCTTTCAGAGTTTTTGGGACTTCTATTAAGAACCACATCTTCCCTTCACGGTACCGGGGAATGTCAAAAATTGAAGTAACTTTTGCGAAATATCACCCTGAGCTGCGTGATTCCGCTAATATGCAGCACTCTCGCTCTCAATCTGCACAAGGAACTGTGCAAAAGCTATCAGGGCCGTATTTGGTCCCTGGGGAAGAGGTCATGGTTTCAAGAGGATGATGAAGTCTGTCTGGGGTAGTTGGCAACTTCACAATATGAGCATGTTGACGAGGAAGTCCCTTGCATCTAGCGCACCCCTGAATTTGTTCCGGGAACTCATTTTGAACGGCAGAAGCAAAAAAAATGTGAAACGGTAAGCAGCACAGATAAGGCACATCGTCGCTGGGATTCGCCCAACAAGGGTAGGGTCGCATTTAATCGCTGGATGGAGGCTGGTCGTATTGGGTGTGAGAAAAAACTTTGTTACTTGACCTTTCTTGTTTTAGGGGAGCTATGAAGGGGATGGGGTCGTATGTGCTCGGTTGAGAGAGGAGAGGGTCACATTTTCCTTTTGGTAGAGGTTGTTTACTATTTTTCCCCGTTTCATTTGTACTGCCCCCCCCCGCTCCGACAGCGAAATTTTTTGGAAAAAGGAAAATAAGGGACAACTCCTGGAAACCTGATAGGGAGGGGGGAAAATCTAAGAAAACGGTAGGTAGGACGAGAAATGGAGGGGTCGTATTTTCCTTGCGGTTTTTCTTGCTTCACATGTATAGTGTGGGCCCCCCCTCCCATATCCGCTCCTTGCTTTGTGTGCTTTTCATAAAACAATACTTGTGTTGTTACATAAACAACATAGAAAATAACATTTACGAGATCTAATGAGATCAGCAACAGAATGTACATGCACTCCAGATATCGGAGTGGGGAGGGCGTGGCCGCGTACTCCACTTGAACATGGCTTGGGATGCGCTTATCGTGGCGGATCATCATTTGCGACAACTCCATTCTCTCTGGTGCTGGACAAAGTTAAAATCAACTGCCCCAAAACAGCACCACCAAAAGCGCAACCGCCGCTACGTTCAAACGCACCCATCTCCAGTATATGGACTGTACAGTCAGCAACATGTCGCAGGTGTACTATTATGAGTGATATATTGAAAAAAATCTGACCTGCTAACCTGGACCCGTTCAAAACACAACAACACTACAGTTCTAAACATAAGTATTGAATATGACAAATCTACAAATACATTCATCGTCCATCGTCGTCCGACGCCTTTGGGATGCGAAATCCGTCTGGTTAATGTCTACAGTCCACCAGATTTTCGCAATAAGCAAAGGAATTTCAGCTTCTCTAGGTCATGGTCCTCATTTGTGGGATCGCAGAACGTAGAAAACAACTCGAAGGATATAGAACCTGGTTCCAGCCGAGCAAGTTGGAAGAACTAAAGTAAAAATTATCAAATTACTGTCTTACTTTTTCAAAATGAACTTGAATCGATAGGCAACTAGGGGAGGAGTACGGTAGGGGACACGTAGCGTTATCATGCGGGTGCTTGGCGACCGAAGTCCCCTCATGCAGATGACCAGGCCTTCCACTGTGCCGGGAGAGCCTACAGTATTTTTTTGGATGAAGGGGCGTGTCAGTGAGGCTGGTTGGAACGCCGCCAGCCCGTACCCTACCAGTTGTTAAAGCGGGTAAGCGACAATAACTAGACTGATGTCAACTATGTCTAGACTGATACAAACTATATGATCGTGCTGCCTGCCGGAAGAAAAGATGGAATGGCGTAGCGTCACCCCTAGGAATGCTCATCTGGAGCGATCAGCACTGTACTTGGCACTTGGTCTTATTGTGCATGATCTAAATCTTGTCTTGGATGAGTCACCTACTGAACATGGGCTGAAGTCACTGTGTAGGTCAAACCGCATTGTAGTGAGACTACGATACTCGAAACAAGGAGTGTGCGGCGCATCCCAAAAAGTACTATGACCGGACTACGATAGGCCTGTAATATACTTTCAGTGGTCTTTGAGCGGAAGAATAAACAATCCTTCTGGAACGTCTCCGGTAGAACGTCGCCTCGATTCCGAAATGTAATCATTTGGAATCCGGAAAGCCGACCGCTAGTCCTTTTAGCCTTCTCACCTTCATGATCAGCTCAAAGAAAAGCTGTACTCAATACTGGTACTGGTAAAAGACTGGGGATTAGTGATCGATCCCTTGTTAGCAATGCAGTTGCCATCCAAATGTGTAGTAAACACATACAGTGTGTACATCCTATCTATGAGTCAGTTTTTGGTATCCACAGTTCCGTCGCTTAAGAACCTGCACGAATGAAAAGTTTGGTCAGCCTGGGTAGGACTTGATCTGCGGACCCTACATATGGGAGCGGCGCCACGCATCACTACTAAAAACTTCTCGATACTAACCAACAAGTGTTTTAGGTAAGGCAGAAGCAGTTGTTTTGCTTCGCTCTCCGGTGCACTGGCAATCATTCGAACTATATGACACACAGAACTGATAGGCTGATAAAGTGAACCTGGAACAATAAGTTGAGCAGGTGAGAAGCACTGTTCTGCAAAGAAATCGGCACTATTAACCCTTCACTGCTCCAGTCATCCGGAATAAGAGCAGCTACCGGAATTTTCACCGAGAGCACTTTTATTTGAAAATCCGTCCTCAGAAGTTGTTTTACCTGCTGAACACGAACCTGAACTGCGTTTGTTTGGCCCTGTTCTTGCTTCCAGGGACAGCTATACCACCTGAACACAAATATCATATCCGTTTAGCCCAAAACGCTTGACGCCTGCACCATAGGCGCCGGCTGCAGAATACTCTAATCATTATACTCGCTTAAAACTTGTTTCCAGGAGCGGTTTGACTTCCTGGGCACGTGCATCACACCTGCATGGATGCCAAGAAAATTACGGATTGGGGAACTGGGGTACAAGAGATGGTCTGCTTGTCGAGATCTTTCACCGGTAGTGATCCCTTTCTCTGCTATGGCCAGGCTTCAGTGAAGGTAGGGATTACCACGTGCAACCGTGAAAGCTGCTGCCTTTTGTCGCCGTGCCCCCTAACTACTCTAGCTCACTCCTTGGCACAGATCCAACTGGATTCCATGCTACGTTCGGCGAAGACGAAACATACATGAGGTACCGTTCTGTCGCATACGTTAGACAGTTCCAGCAAAAATGGAGAGACAGTTTCAGCAAAAGTGGAGGTGATATTTGTGTTCGGCGGTCAAACCAATCCTGAAGACAAGGTTACGAATGTGGGGAGCGCATTTTGGCAGAGGCACCTGTGGCGTGGGTGCCCGGCGGGCCAAACGAATAAGATATTCGTGTCCAGGAAGTCAAGACTCTTAAGAACATATTTTTAGCCAAATCTGCCTCGAGAAAAAAGTCAGTAAAAAACGGTCTGGTTTCGCATGACTGGGGCAATAAAGGGTATACTGCCAAAAAATCAAGTGGTCAATCCTACCCTGACTAGATTCTTTCACAAATTTGTTGATTGCAACTTCCACTGTTTCTTGCAGAATCCTTATTGACGGATGGACTTGAAATTTAAATTATTTCCATGACAACGACAAGGAAAAATATAATTAAGAAAGTTCTACTTTGTGCTTCGCCTGACATTCTCGCTCTTTTTTGTTTTGGTTCGCTGATTCTCCAGTTATTCACTCTCTTGTACTCTCTATCTATAATCCACACGGACATCAACAATACCTGCAATATACTCTGTGAGGCAGTGGAAATGCACCGACTATTATTTTAAAAAGATATACCTGGGTGAGAAGTTTCACCAGCGGAACCACATAAGGCACTTCAAACTGCACTTGGCCTTTTTTATCCATCATAAAATCTACCATCAACTTAACGGGACAGATTTAATCACCATGTAGTTTCTTTTATTATACACCGATGGAACTTACCACACACGCAGTGATGAGCGTTTCTTGGGGTTCTAACAAAAGACACGCACAAATAGTTTCTATGGCACGGTTCATCACATCTGGACATCGCAATTTCATCATGTGATGCATATAAAACTGTAAAGATTTAACCTTAAATCGAATCAAACCGCTTTGCAAACAAAAGAGCAGAAGTGCTGGTTCTTGAAAACTTATTTTGACTGGCGGTGAGTGATAACTGTTCAACAACTAATAAATTTGAATATGCACGGAAGAAGGCAGTGTTCAGACTCAAAGCGCTGTACAGCGCAGCAACGCGCGGTGCTGCGCTGCAATTATAACTGCTCCAAGGCTGTACGCGAACGCCGCAGACGGCCGACGCCCATCGATCGAGCCTTCGCAGACGGGAACCAAACGGCGCCAGCCGTCTGCGGCGGCGTTCGCGCTTATGTCCTTGGAGCACAGTTGTAATTGCAGCGCAGCAGCGCGTTGCTGCGCTCTATAGCGCTGCCGAACGGGTCTAAGCGCCTACTAACCGCTTTACACCACCTTTCAAAAACAAGCTCAAAAATATCTCTAAAAATCACCTCAAACCACGATTTGTGTGCTCCTGCCCTGTTGCAGTGATCGATCAGATGTAAAACATTGGGACTTGCCCAGTTCTGCCTCTGAGCGTACAGCCACGCTTTCTTCAACATTTCCTTATCCGGTACCTGGAAACGCACACGGCATTCAAACTAAAAAAAATCCTCGGCGCAACGATAAAAATATCCTCTACCATACCTGCCTCCTGTGCAAAATTGGGAATGACCTTTTGGCAATAGCCATTAAGGTAATAGTCATAGGCGGAATAATAGAATCACATTCACACATCTCTTCCAACTGTCTTCGACATACCATTCGCGTGAACAACCACCTGAACGAAGGCTACAGCAAGCAATAAGGACAAATTTCAAATCGAACGACATTAATGAAGACCCACCTCGCGTTAATTTGATGTTCAAGTACATTCTGTGGACATAATCTCCCTAGCTGCGAGCATGGAGGATGTAGTACTTTCGCGGTTCCCCGCTTGCCATAAACCTTGGCTCGACCCACTGGCCACGGTGGCGTTCAACTTCCATTTTCTGCTATCTGATGGTGCGGTTGTCCCGCTACTGACTCCCTTCACTTTGAATGGTGAGAGCGAGAAGTAAGATCTCGGTGAACCACGCCTTCTGCACGTACAAGCGCGGATCAGCATAGGACTCTATATCGGGCATTTCGGGAGAATTTTCAGGTCACTTTTGTGCCATTTACTTCGGCCATTAGTATATGAGTCGCACAAATCACCATTTTTGAAGGTGGGCGTGCTCTTACCTCCCGCTGAATTACGAAAATTTCGGCTTCCAACTAGAGCCTATGGAGGTAAGCCGCGTATTAAGGCAGCATTCAAACTCTGCGATGGCCTGCGTGGACGCATTACGACGCACGTCGCGACGCAATGCTATACAGCACATGGCGCATAGGAAACACCGCTGGGCTGATCATGAACTCCACCTTGACCAGGATATGTGCAGTATACGCATTACTGCAATCAAGCATGGCTCTCGGAAAACCTTAAGGGACCTGCTGGACGATCACCACAATGATCCAACCCTAGTCAAACTATGTAGAAGAAGACGGTCTGCCACAGTGGGTGCAAATCGTCAGATACGTGCATTATGGAAGAGTTCTGGTTCCCTCTGATAATTCTACTAGCTGGGGGACCATCGAAGTAAAAGCATGAAAAATTTTCTCACAAGCCATAGCCAATCTAGCAGTGTAGGACCCATGCGCTTTTGAACCAGCAATTTTACGTCCTCCATACCTGTCTTTCTCTTCTTTTTCGTCCGGGACGCACTCCTCCAAAACCATTCTTATACACCGAGCCATTTGACGGCGTGCTTCAGAAGAAGGCTGTACGAAGATTTTCATTAAAATCAGATGGTAATAAAACTGCCACCCTAACGATGCAAGTGGGACCGGTCATGGAGCACAGAAGGTAACAAATAAGGACACTTCCCAGACACAAACGAACTCCTTCATAACGAAAGTCTCGGACGTATCATGCCTGACAATAAGCACACTATCATTTTCAGGCACAAACTTCAAATAAGGTCCTGCGAAACAAAGTCAGCTAATGTGCGCCCTTTTAGCTGACAAAAATAATCAGCACCGCATTCTGAATGCAATGCATGGCACAATGCCCTTACTAAGTCAGCTGAACAAAAAATCCCGACGAAGTAAAATGTTTATGATGGCGCTGGCTAGGCATGCCACTTTCCCGCACCGTAGTGTATCTTTTACTCTGTCCATCGGTACTGTTGTTTGTTCAATGCGAAGGATGGGGCGTGTCAGCGCTTCGCGCGGCCCAGGTCCGTTTTTTCTTTTTTACTCCTTCGGCGAGCAACAAGACAGTACCAGATCGATCGTATCAGTAGTTCTCCTAAAGTGGTTGTCATCTAGTGACTTCAAAAGGGGTAGAGAATGGGTCGGCATGGCAAAAGCAACGGACACGCCCCATCATCCGCAGCGAACCAGACTGTGGAGAATGTATTCAGTTCCCACCTGACATTCCAGCCATTGAATTATGCAAACAAGCAGACAATTGGCTTTACGAAACGCGGCAAAAATGCGCTGAAACAAAAGAGAAGATTTTTGATCGCAAATACTCATAAGAACAAAGTCTGACTAAAACATACGGAAACATCCTCTTCGATGTGTTTTCTGTCTTTGAAAAAATCCAAGATGACTTCTCCGACAATCGGCATTTCATGTAAAAGCTGCCCATAATTGCATCTGAACAAAAGATCACAGTGCGCCTCTAGGGCAACCTCTAACAAGGGGAGTTCAGTTCCATGGCTTGTTTCTTCGAGGTGCATTTTATGAAAAATGAGCAGAACCACTCCCTTCCATACTAGCAAACAGCTACGAAATAGTAAACTGAATCTGAATGGTAAAACTTACACGACAGGATCCCAGAACAGTTGACGCTCTTTCAGACGGAGAACTCTTTCTTTATAAGCTGCTTTCAGTTCAGGAGGAACTAGCGGTACGTCATTTTCAAAGGATTCCTGTCCATGGGAAGATATCCGCTTTACGTATCGCGATGACCATTGGTAGCTGCAATTGTTCTTATCTATCCGATCACGCGTGTTCCAAGTTCTTGCGAAATAAAGACGTAACTTACAAGGCACATGCAGTATTGTCCGGGCCACCTCTTGGATCTGTTACCAGTTCGTCCAGAGACTAAATGAGTGCGCAATATAAGCTATACATCAGTGGAAGGAAAAACAACGTACAAGATTACTGTATTTGTAAACTATTCTTGTCAGCATTGTGAATGTCAGATCGAATGTCACGTTCCGATCACCGCATACGTTTGAAGGAGATTCTGATAGAAGATTAAGGCTGAAAACAGGCAGCATTGGGATACATTCTAATTAAACAACGGGCGCAGCTAACTTTGACTTTTAGAAAGCATACCTCGCCAATTTGCTGCTCATTTCTCCCAATGTGCCTTCAAGTCCATAGGAAGAACAGAAAGCATCGAATGCATAACCACCACTTCCAATCAACCGAGTAAGAACGGTCATCAATTTTTCCTAACAAGAGGACGTTGGGTAATCGAAATATTCACTGCGAACGGATTTCCTCTAACCTGCATATTCCACAACTTGTCGATCACATGTCTTGCCTGTACAGCGCTTAAAACGACCGCAACTTGAGTTTGCCGCTGGACGTCATCTCTTGTTAGGCAAGCGAGTCCTTGTATCATTTTAAGCTGCTCATTTCTGTGAAAAAACAGTTACGTTGAATCAAAGTAATAATAAATGACTATGAAGAACCTCTGCGTTATGAGAAGCTCCCCATTCGCATCAGACATGACTCTTTCCGATATCAGTTGCCGCACTATCGCTCTGATTGTATTGTCCTTCACGATTGAGTCCACATTATCGATAACCTGAATACAAAATATAGGAGCGACCCACAGTGTACGAGGGATTGTCGATTTTGTTGGCTAGGAGTGGGACCTAGAAGCAGTATGAATATACATACTGAAGCTGCAAAGGGATATTCCACCTGGTTGGCTTTGTGCACCATCCCTTACGTATACAAAACGCGATGTCTTCCTGATTATTTGGTGGTCGGCATTATCCTAACCTGAAGAAGTTCCGCCCGTTGTGGGTCGGGTTGCGCCCAAGGGTGCCAGAGGAAATGTTGTGGTTGTTTTAAAACAGCCGAGAGACACAGAAAAACGAGTGAAAAGCGAGCTTACAGAAGAAATGAACGAGCCAATTACAATACGTGAAATGTACAACAAATGAACAGTGTTATTAGAAAAATTCGTAAATTGACTCGTAGACCTAAGAGAAGCTGTTGAGTGAGAGGAATGTTAAGCCTGCGTTTATACTTTGCGGCAGCGTAGCGCTTCCAGCGTACGCCAGCGGCAGTGCCGGGGAGAGGATGCATATCGATCTAGCGTTCCCAGCGTCACCAGCGTTTCGCCAGCGTTTTGCTGGCGTTTGCAGCGGCAGGGGAGTAGAGACTATGTGGCCGTAAGAGACGCGCAATCGATGTGTATTGTAGAGACTATGTGGCCGTCAGAGACGCGCAATCGATGTGTATTGTAGAGACTATGTGGCCGTCAGAGACGCGCAATCGATGTGTATTGTAGAGACTATGTGGCCGTCAGAG
>MU947595.1:0-12798 GCA_036418165.1 Cooperia oncophora
CGTGTTGGGAGAATTTTTTCTGGTTGCGGAGTTTTTATCGGTTTTTCGTGTTTACATGTGCTATATGTGCTTCAGGTGCATAATATACCCCCCCCACGCTCGACAGCTCGATCAATGGAGGGAACTAGGGGTGGGAGGGGAGGCGGGAGGAGTCGTATGAAGCCACCTCCCAGGGGGTCGTCGCACAGACACGACCACAATCCCAACCAATGATGTGCCCAGACTGGGACGAAGCTGGGGAGTAGTGACACCTGGGTGCCGTGTCTGAATCCCGCCTGCCTTACTGCACACCCGCCCACACGCCTAACCATGGGTGATATTTCACTCTCTACCTGTCTGCATCCTCTCACATCCATTTGTTTGCTACCACTTTGTCCCTGTGACCCTACACTGTGTGGTCACTGCGGGATTTTGGCGTCGGCGCGAATGTTGCTTCCTTCTTGAGGATAGAGCTGGCAGTCTTCACGCCGCTAGGGGCACCAGAGAACAGAGCACTCGAACCCAGTACCCTTCAGCCTTATTTCCGGGCGCTCTCGAACGACGAAAGGGTTACACCTGTACACAGCGAGCCTGTTCTACTCGCAAATAGGAAGGACCTCCTTCGGAGGTGAATGTGCAAGTCGCCTTCGAGTTTTTGAAATTTTTCAACTTCTCGTCGATCACGACCCTCAATCCAAAAATCTGCTGTTTACTCGCTCCTTTGAATAAGTTCACTCATAACAAAACATACTCCTAATTGAAAAAGATTATCTGGGACCAACGCTGGCTGCCGTGTTTGCTTAGATGCCGCAAAACAATGATGCGATGAACAACTTGCCTTGTGAAGTGCCTCCAGTCAAAAAGAGACACTGGTAAAGCTCGCGATTAGTCCACCTCATTATTGTTTTTCAGCGGTCGAATCAAGAAGCACTAGTGGAACTTGAATATGGAAAGATGCCTCTCAACCGCACTCGACGTGGCACCTCCTTTTCCGGTAAAGGGTCGTCCTACGGTGATGATGTGACTGGAACGCCTCTGGAATCAGAATGTCCTGGTGAGTGATTGCAGCAGCGGATTGGCACAGATGAAACATAAGATTTATTATTTAGGTTGCTGTATCCCTGGCCCACCCGGCCCTCGTGGTCCTTCAGGAACTCCTGGAACGCCGGGAACACCAGGACAAGCTGGTAAACCAGGGATGCCTGGAGTTACTCCCAATCAAACATGCCCGATGAACATCATGCGTGAACCGCCACCATGTCGACCGTGCCCGAAAGGGCCACCTGGAATCAAGGGATGGCCTGGCTTCCCAGGAGATGTTGGACCACAAGGTCCACCTGGAGAGGTAAGGGAATCCGCTTCGCATATAGGAGTGACGACTGTTACTAATTCGAATATTTATTGCAGAAGGGAATGGATGGCGAAGACGGTGCACCCGGAGAGACGGGACCAAAAGGACCACCTGGTTACAAAGGAGGACCAGGAGCACCAGGAGACAAGGGACCAACACCGGAGGGAGATCTTCGCGAAGGTCCACCCGGTGACGAAGGACCGCCAGGACCTATTGGAGCCAGTGGAATGCCAGGACTACCCGGTCGTAATGGACTGACAGGGCCACAAGGAGAACGAGGTTGGCCTGGATCCCCAGGTGAAACTGGTGAACCAGGATATCCTGGACCAGAAGGACCAATGGGAGGACAGGGACCACCTGGTGAGCCAGGTGTTTGTGTATGCCAGAATGTCGACTCTATACTTCTTGTAAATCCTGGACCACAACCACGACTTGCAATTGGAGACGATGGACAATCACTGCCCGCTATGAACTATGGCAAGGTAGGTGGTTACGGTAGATGATAATTGTGAAGAAAGACTAGGGGTCGTTTATGCGTGTACATGTCAAACATTCCTCAGTTGTAAGCGGCTCGAACTGCTACATTTCGTATATAATTGATTGTTACGTGTTGAATAATAAATAACTATATTATTCGTCATAAATACTGCGGTACTCGGTTTTGTAACAGTGATAAGTAGCAGCGGTTTTATCGAAGGCAAGCTAACAATATTCACAATGAAGAACAAGAATTCTGAGGAGAACGTTAAGTGAGCGAATCGGCAACTTCCCGTTTGATACCACAAATCGAATATATCTTTGCAGACTTTAAGAATCGAATTGCCTCAGAATGATCGGGATGAGCGGACCATTCTACCGCGTTCGTCGATTGATGCAGTCATCTTGCCGTCCTTCCGTAAACACAAAGTAGTACATTATCAGAAATAGAAGAAAACTGAGTGGATAGAAGACGCGGCAGAAGATGTCCAAATATCTGCAAAAATATGTCAACATTTTTGAAGAAGAACTTGGAGGAATCTATAAGGTGCGGTTGGAAAATGGAATAAGCTTAAAGGCAGCGCCCACGTTCACTTGATGTTCCTACGCCCTTTCTGGATATCATAGCCCTCCCCATAAGGATGCAGTATGTACTAGTTTTGCATCTCAGAAAGGCGAGAGGATAGCGCCTATCGCTAGTAAAGAGTCGACCGCCCCGCCCACCTGGCGACCACGACGCCCAACTTCATTTCTAATGGTTGCCTGATGGTGCGGTTGTTCCATTGCTGCTTCTCTCCACGTCGTGTGGTGAGAGTGAGGTGGATAAGGAAAACAAACTGAATGACCCATGCAGAACTGTGCCAACCATTTTGCTTCTTTCCCCTTGAGACAGGCCCGCGTATGGACTCTTGGCAGGGTTGCTAGGGCGTCACTATTGCCGTAGCCGGCTGGCCAATGAAGCACTAATCACACACACACGCGCGCAAAAGGTGTGGAAGAGCGTGAAATAAGACCCTATGAAATTTAAGGCATGTGGACGAGTTTCGCAAACTTCTGGTGAGTTCTCCAATACACGTCGCCGCCTCGGAACTCTAGAAATTCAGCGTATATCACGTATATCAATGCCAGCAAGCATTGATAACTGTCAACCAGTCGGGGCGGGGATTAACAGGACAGGAGGCGTCAGCCCGGCTCTGTTGACTCCGCCCTCGTCAACCAATCGATTTCGAGCCGCAAGAGTGGGATTTCTGCTGTGATTGCGGACTCCGCGTTCGTTTTCAATGGAGGGTTTTTCACTTTGGTTGATCGCGGACGCTGCCTTTAAGCCCATAACAACCCTATTCGGTAATGAAACTCCTCTATAGGGCATTTTTGACCGCTGTTTCTTTTTGATTTTTCTTCACTAATAGGTTTCTTTCTACCTTGCTATTACTACCTGAGCCGCATACTCATCAAATTTGAACGCGGGCGCTGCCTTTAAGGGCAGTGCACGATGAATCCTTATGACTAGTAGGATTGATACGCCTGGGAGGACGGAATTCCAAATGAGCAGACGCTGCATAGTGCCTTTTCAAGGAATCTGCTCTTATAAGCTCTATCAAGCTGCAACATACCGACCCGGACGCCCACCGCGCCCGCCCGCCCACAAATGGACGACTGTACCTATGCTCATATCGCTTCATTTGCGAAGTAAAATGTGAAGTGAAGTGTAAAACGCGTTGCATGGATATATGAGCACAGCTGTACCTACCGTGCCGGCTAGTGGCAAGATGCCTACGGGAAACTCGTCCGAAATCGCTTTTTTGAGTCATTAAGAACGAAGGCTTTTCTTCGCAGGTTTTTGACCGTTTCACTTCGTTTTTTCGCCATTTTCCCCCACTATATAGCAATCTGACCATTACCAATCTGAGCATTTTAGACCGAGTAACAAATTATCGTGCCATATGCCTTTAAATAAATTCGGAGACCGCTTAGCTATTTCTATCATCACAACGATGGCGTGCCCTGGTACCACATCCGCTTGAACTCGACTGTAAACGCATTGATTATAGTCGAGTTCAAGCGGATGTGGTACCATGGCACGCCATCGTTGTGATGATCACAACGGGGGGGGGGTCGTATTTGAGCGCGAGGGAGGAGGGCCGTATTTAGCGGAAAATAATCACAACGCGATGGCGTGCCCTTTGTGGTACTGGTACTCCAAGTACGTAGGTGTGCAGCTGCAGTAGCATACCCCTTTCTCCGCATAAAAGTGCACGACAATGGGCTGCAGGGTAGTGATATGCCGTTGTGGACTTAACCCACTGGCAAGCGCAGCGCCCCGTAAGGGCGAAACCTGGGCGTAAACTCCATATCCCAGAGATGCGGAGGGCGTGACTGGCCACTTTCTCCAACAGGGCAGTCTATAAACTTCTCCCATGACATTTTCGTTCCGGAACTAGAGTAATTACGTTTTTCAGCGGGCAAGTCAGGCATGTCTGTTGTAATGATCGAAACGAAAACAAGTCTAAAAAGTAACTCATACTTTAGCAAACGTTCTAATGAAGTACGGAGCCACGCCCTACCACAATTTCGACAAATACAGTCAGGCGCGCTACTTGTTTGTACTCTCCCACGTGCGGTTGTTCGCATTTAGTTTGGGTGGCAAGCCTTCAGACATTTTGCTATTCAGTGAATGCTCGAAGGTGGGATCGATTGGCGCTTTCATGCGGTGCACGGGTTCTAGACAGCGCGTGGGGCCAAAACGTCCGCACAGCAGTTTTAGTCCTTTCTGTGCAATTTTGGGGGAGAAGTGGTATATGTACTACCTCACCCAAGGCAAAGACCAGGATCTTTGAAAGTGAGTGTAAGCGTTTGTCTTTGACCTGCTCTGATCTCATGCTGTCAGACTCTTGGGTCATAATCTCCCTAACTGTTCGCCGACCCCGAGTAGACTATCCACAATAGATATGCTCACGGCTCTGCCCAGTTTTGTGTAGCGTCGCAGCTTTAACGCAACATCATCTCCCGTACTTCTTCGCGTTATATATGCCAATTTCTGCTTTTTCATTGTCCCATCTTCCTTCTGAATGCTGCTACGCAATGAGTTTGTAGTCCATAACTGTTAAGCAGGGCCTGTTTGCATGGCTCATAACGAAGGACATCTAGAAGTCCAACCAGGGATATTACGTGTAATCTTGTGTCTTGGGCCGAAAAGCGAGGGATTATGTTAGTCACTTAAACAAAACACGGCGCTGCTGTCAATTGAGAGGCATTTGTTACGCGACTTCGCAATCTCAATCGGAAGCATTTCTCGAAGATCCTTTCGATTTTTAATGTTCTTGCGTTGCCCAACCGCGCTGGATTCCTGTCCTTACCGAAGCGGACTAGTCACTCGGGCAAGCGATAGTGAGCAGAAGTTACCAATTGATTGATCGTTTGTCGAAGCCGATCACGAACAACGTCTGTAGTAATGTGAAAAATACGAATCCCGTGATGAAACCAAACCAGAGATCAATAGCCTTGAAGAAAAGGGCATTTATTCAACAAAATAATTTTGATAAAAATAAATAAATAATAATTAAAGAAGTAAATAATAGTATCAACAAATACTTAAAAAAAGCGATTCGCAACAAGACCTTCTAAAAGCTTACCTTCAGATAGGAGACACTTGGTAGATGCTCTCGAGCACCAGCTGATTCTGTGGAAAGGGTAAGCAAAACGGTGATAGCGACACCGATTCGACCCTCCATAAACTCTTCGGGTAGCCAAACCCCAACCTGTAACTGACCAGTATAAAATGTGACTTTCGTGGTTTTGTGGGCCCTATTTGGTGCATGTTCGTTTTTTTCACGGTCGATGGACCAATAGAACGTCAAAACATTGGTGAAAGCGCGGTAGACTTTCTGTACATAGTGGACATAGCTGGAACTTCTGAAGGGTGAGAGTACTGCAAAGGAATAGTGCTTGAGCCGGGGTATCTGGAGATCTTGCCCCATCAAAAGTGATCGCAATGAGATCAGTCTACATGAAAAACTACCCAAAAGAAACTTCACCTCATAAACCCCCCCCCTTCCCCTTTTTTCATCTCACAATGACTTAAGGCTTCGATCACGTCGGTTCCCTCCCGCAGTTCATTTCGTAAACAAAAGAGTGCTTAGCGCTCGCTAGTCACTAGCCTCGTTCGCGCTGCTGCTTCGTATTCGACTTTGCGTAATCCGCACTGCAGATTACGTGGGGGGAACCGATTTTTGACAAAAAATTGAGAACAAGGGTATCAAATTGAGGGATCTTGGGCAGGTGCGCTACAGAACCTACGACCTGACCGAAAAAAAGTAAAGTAGATTCACCCAAGAGAACATCAACGCCAACGAAGTTGGAATGTAAGTTTGAGCGATGTGAAATCCGACGTCTCTCTTGAGGCGGAATACAGCTCGAAGGCAGGAAAAGGCGCCTAAAATAAAAACATTAATTCATGATACTTATTCCAGCCTCTAGCCTGCATATTCATGGTTAAGACGTGCGCTTCTTCCTTTTTTAGTGCTCGTCGTATGCGCGAAGTCGGACTGACCGCTAAGCTTTTATGGTTACATAATGCTTCTCGCACTACGGCCCTTCTTCTGAGACAACAAGAAGGGACGTGCCTAGAGGAAGCACGGTTGAAGGCCCAGTGGCCCACTCCCAAAACTTCACAGTGGAAATCGCAGAAGTATTAGGTTGACCGGAAAGTTTCCCGCCACGTGTTTGATCGCACCATATTAGCCTTGCATGTATGTTTATGACTTATCGTGGGGTGTGCATGAAGCACGCAAGAGACTCTTTCACATCACTACTCACACTCACCCAGCTTGCATTTGGATTCCAAAATGCCGCCCAAGTTTCAACCCGACAGGATGCACCTGAGGCACTGTCTTCTTTTCCTTCATCAGTCTGGCTTAAACGCAAAGGAAGCCCAAGCCAAGATAGTGGATACATATGGCGCTGACGCTATCTCTCACGACACGTGCAAGACCTGGATGGCCAAGTTCAAGAAAGGAGATTTTTCTCTCCAAGATGCTCCAAGGTCCGGCCGGCCGATGGAGTTAGACTTGAAGTTGCTGCAATCCACCGTGGAAGAGGATCCGTACGCCACTACCAGGGAACTTGCAGCGATGCTCGGCCAGCCGCATCAAACTGGTTGAATCTGGGCTGGTAGAAAGACTGGTATACGTCCGGCAAAGCTTGGCCGTTGATTCCTCACCAATTCAATGGCGGGAAACTTTCCGGTCAACCTAATAATTCAGTTAGGTGCGGTGTATTAGATAGGTTAGTCGGAAGGCTTAGCTGGCTCCTAGGTGCCGCGTGATAGCGCTTTCTTGCGGATTTTGCAGCTGAAAATGATCCACCACCACTGTGCCCCAACGTCCTCGTCAAACCAGGGAGCTTTTGTGAGTAACAGCCAGGGCAAGAGTCTCCTCAGCCTGTGCGATGCCAAATTGATGTACAGTTAATAACGTTGTAATCAGGGTATAGCATCGTGATGTGTGAAATGGTAGTGTAGGTGTGGCTCCCCCCCCCCCCCCCCCTCCTAGAAAGAATCTCAGTACGACTCCCCTCCGCGCCAACACCTACCTACCGACTTCCCACATTTTCAGGTGAAAATTTTGAGACTGGGGGAGGGGAGTATGTAGTACACATAAAACAGGCAAAATAACGCGAAATGTCAACAACCGGGAAAAATTTCCTCCCAACGCAGCAATTTTCTCTCGAATGCCACGACTCCGCCCCTCTCCCAGTGACCAAACGAACGCCCAATCGTCCCCAGCGGAAAAGTACGACCTCCTCGTGAGTTTCACATCAATGATGCTACACATACCCTGGCTGTAATCTGTCGGGACGGTTTCAAGAGGGCTGGAATGAGCCCACTCGCCGTGTTCAAATTACTGGTTGTTTTCTTCCTAATCGGATTACTAACCGATTATTTGAGGAACAAGGCAACCGAAGGCGGATTCATTCCCCCTTGTGCCTCCCCCACCCCTGTTGGTAACTAATCCTGGGTATGTAATGTGGGGATTGTGCTAGTCCAGAAGCACGAAAATCGGTCGTCTGGAAAGTTTTCTATGTACATGGTGAAGGAATGTAGCCTTTAGTTCTAAAGATCCAGTCGGCCCCCCCTGTAATTGTTTCGTATCAACTCACCTGACTTTCTTGTCTTCTTGCACAGTGTTGGTTCATAACGGTCAATATACAGCTCCGGCAGCTTAACATCAGGATTCTTGTCGATGGCGTCAACTCGGCGTGTGAACCATTCGAATCGTACAGTCTCTACGGGATAGGCGACTGGAAGCAGAGAGGATATATTGGCAGAACAATAAGCGGAATCATTATCCAATAGAAACTTGAACTAAGGTGATTGCTACATTTGCGCGTACTCGATCACTCAAAATAAGGGTTTTCCTAAAGGAGAAGAATAACTGAGAACTCACAGGACTTGATAAGCAGATCGCAGGTTTGCTTGTCGTGTGGGTACTTGCACAAGATGAGATTGCACGACGGTTTGATCTTGACGCTGCAAATGAAGTTCCATAGAATACTCATTCAGGTCTATGAGACCTTAGGCTGCTCTATAGTCAAAGCTAGCCACCCTTACAGTGTTGCTGCTGCGGGTGCTGAGGTGGGTGAACGAGCCCCGGTTTGGCCGGCGCCACTTCTTCTCACCACTTTTTCTGACCAACAACCGCAAACAATTAGTGGGAAAGAGATAGCCGCTCTTCCGCAGCGAACAAAACTGTACGTAAGCCATTCAGGACTGGATAGAGCTTGTAAAACCAACTGCAAGCAGCTAAATGGCAAAAAGGTGACGCCAGCCGCAGCCCTACTACACCTTCGCCTGAGGTCAGCTTAACCTATCGATGACTAGGAATTAAAATTCAATTGGAAAATATAATCAATTCTAAAATGTTTATATTTAAAAATTTAGCGAATTTAATATCTTCACCGTGTTTCATAGAGTACCAGTCCATCAGGGAATATGCGCATGAGGAAGTTGAGGAAAGTGACTTCGTGGAACTCGGCCTCCTTTGCGTTTGCGAAAAATGGGTCAGGCCTCCAATTTTTCCAGAATTTCTTCCTCCTTGACCAATATTGGTTTATCGTACGGATTCACAAGCCGCGCATCTCTCCATGCCATCATAAGGTAGATATCCATATCGTAATCCTGTAACAGTGCTGTCTCAGTTGACTCAGATGAACGGAACTTGCGCTCTAAGTCCTCAAATAAAGAATTCGGACCAGATCCTGGAAAAAAACACACGAAAAAAATAAACACACACCACAAACTCACTAAAAACACAACATTTTTACAGAAAAGTAAAATGTTGTGTTTTTTATGTGGAGATAAGTAAAAAAAAACTTTACCATAGTCGATGTTTGAAAGTTGGACATCGACTCTATGTAGATACCAAATCGAACAACAACGGCACTTCCCTGAATAATAGCTTCGTATTCTACTGCACAAATAAAAGGTACTTAACGGTAGAACAACTACAAGTGATGCAGAAGTGAGCCTTATAGTTACTAAAGAACGCGGGCCAATAAAGCTACCGGAAAATGAAAGAAACGGGATACCTGGAAGACAATTGGGGCGGAGAAAGGATCATATTGATTCTTGTTCAGTACAGGAAGAATGAACGATCCACCCAATGTCCTGCAAGCTACATTTTGAATAAAGGGTTCAATTACTGTCGTTGAGAGAGCTACGAACAAGATTCTTCAGACAGAGCTACGAACAAGATTTTTCAGACAAGGTTTCGAGGGGGTGACCTTGTGAGGAGTGCAGGATGTGCTCAAAAGATCCTCAGTGCACAGGTGATGTCAGAGGCGGACCTTCTGGGCAACGCCCTCACGCGAATGGGAAGGGAAGTTATCACGTAAGTAAAAAGGAACTTTACAGTGCCGTTCGTGCAGGAAGAATTATGTAGATTGAGTGACCCACTCAGAAATAATGGAACACAAGCCATGTAGAAGAGATAAAAAAAATCCTTTGAGTAGGCTTTAGATAATACCATACTAGGTTATGACCTCATTCGAGTAGAGAACTTCGGTGGGCCAATGGAAATAGTACTCTAAACTTCTCAAAACGCAAGGGGCGGGTTTGTAGCGTTACTTTCCCATTTGCGACATTGTAGTACGAGTGTACCTAGGGTAAAAGAGTCTACATACGTGCAGTGGTACTGCCGTCCTAAATGGCTGCGCCATGACTCCATCTCCATAGTCAACTTATCCGGGTTGCCGCGACTGGAATGTGAGGCTCCACATCCATAAGGCGTATTTCCGAAAGGTCACAAAGATAAACGCAGCAACGCGCAGCGAAAGGTTCATGCAGTACCGTTCGCTGAGGACAGTGGAGCGTTTCAGGTGGCCTGGGTTTTGCGCCACACTGTTCTTCACCAACTATGGGAGCTGGCAAGCAACCAAAAATGGTGGAGAACAGGCTGGCGCTGCACCAAACCTAGGCCACTTAAAGCGTTCCACCGCATGTAGCGAACAAGGCTGAGCACAGCAACAGCTTTTTGGGTTTTTTTTGCTTTTCTCAGTGGCTCATTTGGTCCTGCGTCTTATGTATCCAGATCATTCATATGTTCATATGGATAACAGCAAACCAAAAAACATGCGAAAATTGGGCGAGAAAGAAACATTCGAGGTCAAGCTGCTCCCTATATGTACTCCAGAAATCGAGTAATTGTGCTTAAGTTCGGTGACTTGTTCGTTGAACTGGCAAGACGTACATAGACCTACTTAATAGAGGCGTTTGTTCTGCTGAGAATGTCGTCTACCTCAGTGTCATTCCGTAATTTTTCAGCGAGTGCGGTCAGATTTACACCAGCAGCTTCCAAAGCCGTCATGTTCAAACCGATCGGACCTTCGATCTCAACACCTGCGGATGACGAGACTTATTTTTGATTTATCAATATTTCAAACTAAGCAGTTTTGCATCCTTTTACTTTAGTAAAAAAAATGACGGTACGTCTGACTCACCTTCGAAACTGCTACTGTCGAATTCGTCGATAGCTTTTGGTACGTAATCAGCACAAAGTCCTGGTAGGTAGAGCCCAACCTCAAAATAAACTAGTGTTAAAAACTGCGTCTTCAACATTTGTTCCTCAAAGGCACGGTCCGCGATCATGTATAGAAGTTGAAAACATGGCGTCAGGAGGTAGTGTAGCCCTCAGCGAACAACACTTGTACCGGTTTTGCAGCAAAAAATTGGCAAGCGAGGGGCCTTATAGCACTAACTAGGTCCAGTGATACCTCTTTTTTCCAGTGACTCCGCCTCCAGACTTCCGCCTGCAAGGCCCGCTTTCAGTGAAAAACGAGATTGCAGGACGAAAGCATGAAAATCGTCACTTAGCCGGTCGCAGATGTTCTTATCAGAGAATCAGCTGTGTATTTTGAGGACGTAGTTTCGGAGGGAGCTAACTCGGCAGCCTGCACTGTTATGAAAATGGGGTTCTATCTAGGGCAATTGATGATTTTTTCTGTTTTTCTTCACTATCGGGTTACTCAGAAGCTTGTCGTCTATATGCAAGCCAATAACTCGGTATCTGTGATGGCTAATGAGCGCGAAGCTTTGCCTTCAAAAGCATGGACCGCGATAAATCAAGGCTAGAACCTCTACGATGACCAGGTAGGCACCCGCAGAGACTGTACAATATGCAAAAGTTGGAAACTGGCCTTCAGATCGCAGGGCGCTTCGGTTTTAGGCCCGTGGGCGACCAATAGGCCCATTCCGGCCTCCGGCTGACCGCCCGTTGTTTTCTGCCTCTGTCGTCTCTTGTCAGTGTGTGCGCCTGATTTGGCCATTCAGGTCGCCTCGTTTTGCAATTCACAGTTGATTTTAACCATCTTACGCTTATCTGGTGAACACGGTCAAGCAATAAAGAGGGTCTTATTGCGGGCGGTTTTTCAAACTTTCTTCTCCTCCAGTAAGTCGATAGGCACACGGCAATTCTATTTCTGAACTGTATTACCTATAAAGTGCGGTGTATCGCGGGAATTGGAAATTGCCGGAATCAAATCGCGGGAATCCGTGGGAATTGCCTTCAGGGCAGCTCGCAAGGTTCCGTTTCATTTTTAGATTTCCACCTCTCCCTGGGAACCGTAACATAATCCTCCTGCTGTCGTAGATTTTTATCCTTTTGTGACAAGACTGCGAGATGGGGAATTGGTTACTAGCGTTCCGCAATCGCCAAATCCTTAAGATTCCACTGTCCGCTGTCGGAGTGTAGCGGATCACTACTCTCAGCTCGGTGAGCATGATCGTTGTGGTGCCTACATGGGGTCGTACCGTACACAGCCACTACGGACGAGAGGCGTATATAAGCAGCTTGTTGTCTTCATAGACGATATTAGGCGCTTGCATCCTTACCCTCGACAGATCTGACGCCGTACTTTGTTAAGTAAATGGGGTGAAACTCTACCGGTAAAGCTCCACTGGTAAAGTTCTAGAAATGAAGTTGCCAAGCTTCTAGACACCTACGCATTTGGTGGTTTCGTAAGCAGCCGTGGGTCAATGTGTCTGTGAGCACTTAGTCTCAGCTACGTGACCAACCCGATCAGAAGAGAGATCAGGATGCAGGACAAAGACATGATTACAGTTGCCTCAAAACCGCAATATCTCCACTAAGGACGCAACCGCCGAAATGGTTTAAGTGAGGTACACTGCCACGCCCTGCCTATCTCTGGCATATAGGTGTACTCATAAACCATCCAAGCTTTAGAGATCGTAAGAGTGATTTGAATTCATCCGTCCGTTCACCTACCTCCTGCCCGAAAACAACCTCTCCCGTTTCAATGATACTGGGGTCGATACTAGGGGAAATTGGCTTAGAATCAGTTGCGAGCTGGCACCTAGCAGTGGAAGTCGTGTCATTGAGAAAAATGAGTTTCATAGACTCGGACCTTTTCATATCTCTGAAGAGAATCAGCTGGTATTTTGAGTTGAAGTCCATCGATTGCCTCTTTAGACGAAATCA
>MU947599.1:0-17471 GCA_036418165.1 Cooperia oncophora
AATAATTTCATCCACCAACATGGTCTCTTCTGTTCACTAAAAAGATTCGTGAGTACTGCCGTCCTAGAAAATGTTTCTCTTATTTCAAATATGAATTTTCATCGGAATTTCTAAAATTTCGTTCTTCGAATTACAAATTCCTCCATCACTTATTAATATTTGTTTTCATAGTTACTCTTCATGATCCACCAGATCATGGAGAGTTACTAAGAATAGTTTAGCTGAATTCTTGTACTTGAAGACAATCGAACGATTTCAAGATGTGCATTAATGTTACCTGTTTGAACAGTTTTGGATTTCCGGGAATCGCCATAGTTTTGCGTTTACAAGTTATCTTGGGTACCTACCATTTTCATACCACACACTGAATTTTTACATTTTCATACTACACAATGTATTGTAATAGGTTGCTCTCCATCGTTATCGTTTGCACGAAGGTCTCCAGCCGATCGCATCTGTCGACCTCGGCGGTACCTGCATTTATATCCTTAGGACCTTTTCGCACATAATCAACTGATGACGAGCCGAATGTGCTTGTGATTTTACAACCTGTTCGTTGTTCGTTTTACAGCCTCGTATGGACTGGGCCCCAATAGGCTCAAATAAACTATTCTACAAAATGTTTGCCTGATTCTATTCAAAGTTCAGAGTAGCTATTTAGGGCCAGAGCCTTATAGAGGATTTAATTGCTTAGAAGCAGTAAGGCACAGAAAAATCTGGCGTATCCTTCATTCCATTTTGCAAGGTTCAACAGGAACACGATCATAATAAGTGATGGAGGAATTTGTAATTCGAAGAACGAAATTTCAAAATTCCGATGAAAATTCATATTTGAAATAAGAAATTGCCTGGACGGTAGTACTGCCTCTTTTTAGTGAACAGAAGAGACCATGTTGGTGGAGGAAATTATTAAGACTGATCAATACAATGCCCTGACACCTCGGCAGGATAACTACTTAGGAGGTCGATTGATCGCTGACAAGGAAGATGGCCGGAGAAAACTGCGAAGGTTGTAGGAAGTTCCATGAGGTGATTTTCATATGAATAGATAGCATTTTTCATGGGGATTCCAATGGTGTTTGGTTGGGATTTTCTTCCTATGGAAAACACGAAAATTTTGCTTTGAAATGAAGTCTCGAAGTTGGCACCCGGTAACATCAACCACTCCAGAATATACCACTGTTTCCCACCATGTTCCGAGAAAGCACAAGACGTTCTGTATGAAGCTTTTTTATGGAATTTATGGGGCCACTCAGAGGGCTAGAAATCCTACTTGAAAACGCTGGAAATCGAGTACTTGTCTACTATTGCACGAAGTGATCATTTCAATTAGCTAAGAACCCTTCTTTTTTAGAAAGCGGGGCTCCATATTTTTGGCCCGCTGTGCTCTTGTGGTCCGAACTGATAGAGATTGCTGCAGTGCTCGAGATTTTTCGGACTGAAAAGGCTACATTGTCCGAAAATGACATCGAGCGAAACCCATCCATTTTCAGAAAAATTGGCACCGTAATGATCAGCATCGTTTAGGAAACACAACTATCTAATTTTAATCACTTCTTACGCGACACAGTACATTATTCGATTCCTGAATGATTCAATTCCCAACGACTACCCTCTGGTTACAATTATAGCGAGACTCGCTCGCTAACGAGTATCCTCGGGTACTTCGATAGGGAGCAGTGATAAATTTTCGACTTTTCCAGTTTTTTAGAATGCTATCTTATAGAGCTCGACGAGCTCAGTCTAACCGTGTAGGGTTCTATATGAGAAAAGTTCACACAAACTGAGTTATAGCCTATAGCGGAATCTGACCGGTTTTCAGGAAAAAGCTGATGACCTACTTACCGAAATTCGACGGGTCATACACCGTTAGACTCGCCACGCAGAGACGAATCTGAATATATCTGTTGCTTCTCCCATCATACCTTTTTGAAAGGAGTTATGGCAGTGCGGCGCTTTGGGGCGCTTTGCGGCGGTCTGCGGCGGATTAATCCGCCTTTTTTCCAAAAATTAGGGGCGGTATTGTACCTATAGGGTACAAGGTAAGAACAACTATATCACTGAGGGAACTGAACTACCAACTATTCTGAGTAGCGTAAATTCCTTCCAAAGCTCAACAAAAGTAAAAGGCTTGCGATATTGTAGGAAGTTGACTGGGTGCACGACCAGAGGCGTTATGACCACCTTGCAGTTTACAAAATCGTTTAGTCGGACATTTGCCTGTTGGATTGGACGAATGCGTGTTGAACATTATTTCGATGCTCTGCATTCATTGGAATGCATTACAGAATTAGGCACGAGGACACGAAAAACCTAGAATTAGTGGAACATGATTTCAACAATGAGGTCAGAGCCATGCACGTAAATTGAATGATTGGCGATTCCAGGCTAACCGCCTGTGTAAATAAACGAATCATATTGATCAGTAATACCTTTTCATTCATTTCTCACAACGTTTTCTAGAGTAAATGTGCCAAGCCCACTATTTCACCCTATGCTTCTTTCAAAACGTTTTGTTTCATACAATAAGTTCGAGGAGAAAGGATAAACGCACCTTCTTTGCATTGCGTTATACCATGAGCTGAAGCTGCCTGGTTTTGTACATGGCACATAGGGCGAATTCACCTCATTGGTCTCTATTCTTTCACAGTGATCCCCTGAAAAGAAGTAGAAGCTTCTCACTGGGTAGATTATAGCTAGTGAAGAACGCTGCTCGACAGTAAAAGGTTTAATAAAAATGTGAGTTCGAATATCATGACCAAATCTCGTTATGGTAAGAAAGATCGTTTCATTCTGACGTTTTCAACCGACCATCATGCCCGCTCAGCAAAATTATACACTCCATATCCCAGGAAGGGAAGGGCGTGGCTGCGCAATCCATTTCAAAGTATGTATCGGTCTGCCGTTTGGGGACAACTGCAACTCGAGTCCTTGTTCAGTATGAGACAAATGACATCTGTCTCAAATGGAAACATCCAGCGAAAAACTTGTCTACGCCATGTTCAAATGAACTGGGCAGCCACGCCCTCCCCATATCCGATCTATAGAGTGTCTTTAACCACATGTTTGTGTTCTTTTCCTGCTTTGTCAAGTTACTCCACTGTTATAATTCCCTCATTTTCAGGTACTGCCGGAAAAAGGACTTAGAAAAGGAGTAAATCCTTGCGAAAAAAGAGCAAGCTACAGCCGATTCTTACGCACTCAGCGGTGGAGAACAACAAGAAGTTAGAAGATACAGACAAGTGTCGCTATGGCTATTATTAGGCGTGTGGCTGGCCATGCGACAGCACTGTCGGAGTATGAAGACAGTTCCCGAATATCACAGTCCTCCAGCCCTGTCCCGGAACAGTTTCAGAACGGAGGAAGTGGCAAGTTACTGCAAACCTGTTCGTCTCGCACATAACAAGAAAAGGGTCTACGGAGGCGGATGGTACAACAATTTAAGTATAACTCAAAGTCGTCAAAGACAAATTCCTACGACTGGCAGTAGGGCGTGATCCGTCATAGCATCTGCTTGCAGGACCCATTCATTAAGGACGAACCCATTGCAAAACGGAACTGGCATGACTGGAAAAAGGGCGATTTCTCACGAAGATTCACCACTTCAGCTGGTGAACTCCGTCTTGGCCGCAGCTCACGTACACTCGAAATCCCTGAGAAGAGGTAGGCGTGGCTGCGTACTTCAACTAAACGTCGTGCTAAAGATGCTTTTGGAGCGATACTTTCATTCTTACCCAAATGTGGTCACGTCCTGTCCAACAAAGAACAAGATGGTGGTTGTCTCAAACTGAGATATCCCAGGAGTAACCGGTTCTGTGCCATGTTCGAATGCCACGCCTCCCCCGTCTCAGGGATAGGGAGTATATTTTCTCTTAGTACCTAGGGGTTTAGTCACCAAATCGGTCTGATCGACTCTTAGAATGAATATTGGGAGCAGCAGCCTATCGAGCCAGAAAGAAAAGCCGCTCCCGAAAAATAGTACTAAATTGAGCGGAATGATCAAATGAGGCAAGCAGCGTTGTTGAAGTGCTGGCTGAAATACATACTGAACAGTCCTTTGCAATTTGTGTGCCATATAACCACCCGTGTCGATGCAAGAAAAAACGGTGAACTCTTTGGTTTCTTGAATAAGGTTGTGAGTGAGGAATGAGCCACAGGAAAACTTTCTGCGTGGTCAGTCACAGAATCGTGGTGGGAAAAGTGTAGCACGAAAAGAAACCACATCCTTCATCACTGCGCATTATTCAACTTGAAGCTATTGAACTTACTTTCTTTTATTATCTTCTCACCCTTATTTTGGTTCAAACAAAGTACAAATAAAGAATGAGACCTCCACTGCGAGCCCCTTTTGTGATGCTGCACTATTTCCATTCAGAATTGTAGCCCTTGAATGCAGTTGGGGCTACAAGGATTTGCAGGTTTGGCCTACAAAGATTCCAGGAACAGCAAATGTCCAAGTGTTCTCTCCTACCAGGCGAATTTGGTAGCCATTTAACGTCCGCTAAAGAGAGAAAGGTTTCGGGTGACCTGGGTGGGAGCTATCCGGTATTTCACGCCCGGACCGCGCGTGTGGTAAGCGTGCCACTTGCCACTACACCAGTTTCACGTCACCTCCGATAAGTGAGAAGAAGCCTGTGACATAGAAAGAAGGGAAGGGGATATACTGCACTGAGATTAGGAGAGAAGCCCTCTTCTTTTTTCAGTGCTTCCTCATAAATTGCATTTCGACCAACTGGGGCAAACCTTGCTACCTGACCGAGAAATAAAAGACTTCCGTATTAATGAAATTTTGAAGGAATAGCGATACTGGGAATTCTTTTTCAATTAAAGCACAAAGGCGAGTGGAGTAAGCAGTAGCTGAATATCGAGGTGCAGTGCACCATCTTTTATGATATGCGAGTAGAAGCAGCACCACATCAAAATGCTTGACGAACGAAGATAAGCCCACCTGTGACCTTCGCTTGGACAAGTTCGATTGCTTTAGGACACTCGCATACAGCTTCGACTGCGTTTTCTTTTTCATGGTATTTCAGCGTACAATTTGATGCGTTCATACAACTGTAGCCTGCGCACGGAGACCGAATGTCACACTGTAAATTTGAAGTTAACCATTGAGATAGAAGGAATTCCACGACGCGTTCCTCAACTCGCCTTTTCCAACCGCTGATGGAGAAGTAGTAAGCTTCTGAAGAAAGAAAGGATCGAAAGGTTTTGCCACATTACGTATAACATGAAATCAACGCTCTGAATGAAAGTCTCGGAAAAGCATAACTCTTTCGCTACTAGTGGACTGCGAGGGGTAAAGATCCCGAAGCACAGTTTGACTACGAGAGGGGCATTTTGTACTACCATTGCTTCAGTTCCGGTTTAAATGTCTCATTCTGGGAAATCTGGAGTCTTTGGAACTGGAGGGAGGTCGTCAAGCCATCATGTGGGAACCTGTCGACTCGGTAAGAGGCTCTCTAAATAGGTCGACTGTCGAGGGGAAGGAGCAAAAGTGCAAAATGACCTCCTCCCCTCCTCCTCCCCCCGTCGTCAAGCTGCGCCAGATCTCGATGACAAGGAGGTAATTAACACTAGAATTAACTCCGAGAGCCAAATCTGCAAGTCTGACTGTGTCAGTACATGCTTTCCTATTTCAAAATTACTCTTCAGGCAAATTCTTGATTAATAAGTTATTTTGCAAACATCGAAGCAAAAATATATGGAAGTAGTACCGCTTAAACTCCGACCCATCGTGGGATCGCATTTTGCAATCGCAACCACTCCAGGGCGTAATGGCCTTGCCCATGACTACTGCAGTAGTCCTCTTCACAACTTCGCTCTTCTTCAGTAATGTGACAGAATTCGCCGATAAAACCATCCGGACAGATACACCTGGACAAACTAATATGGCCAGTCCTGACAGCATCCCTGTGTTGAATAATTCAAAGACTACTGATACTGAATGGTGATCAGCGACACTTGTTTTTGGTCCAGCTCGCCTGAGATGTGAAGGGTTCTCTCTTTGAAGGCACGCAATTCTATCGGATCCATAAATGTTTGTTTTGCTGCTGTGCTGAAATCAGCTTTTTATAGAGGCAAGCATTTCCAAGTACCAAATTTTGTAATATTTCGTCCTTCGGTTTCTATTTTTCGTCCAGAAGACGAGATTATGGGGAGCTTTGCTAGAGAACTTGATTGGGACTGCTTTTGGAAAAACTTTGGGTGTGCAATTGTCGCAGCACCCGCCACAGCGTGTTATAGTAGGTAGCGTCTTAAATTAGAGCGAAAAGTCACACTATCAACCAACAGACTATAACAAATCTGCGGTTCAACCGAATCTTTGACCTCGTGATGAACCAGGTGAACTGATGTAAGCAATTTTTATGCTTCTGAGAGGTTGGTGCCAGCAAGTAGGACAGGGTAACAGGCTAAAACGGCCGGGGCAGCAGCCGCTTGGACCATCTGAAATTGACGAATAACAAACTCCCTACCTCGAAAGGCACTGCTAGACAGGATGCTGTTAGCTGTTGAGCGTGCATACCAACAAAACCGTAGAGGATGGTGTAGATATTTCTATTTCACAGGCTCTACGCCGAATTCTGTTCATAATGAGAATGTCAGAAAAAAATTACTGAAAATCACCTCAAGCACGTGCCGCCATTCTGGCACTTATGATTCTGGCAGTAGGTTGTGTTCGCTATACGTTCACATCTTTTCCCAAAGTGAGTGGGGGGACAACTGCATATGAATCTTAACGATCTTGTGATGATCAATAGAAACATGTACATAAATAAATAATGATTTCTCAGTCACTACTGTTTTACCTACCAGCATTCACGCTGGACCAAATTGCTCTATCATCTGAATCTTAAACCCCTATGGAAATGGACCTAGAGTGGACATTGAACTTATTTCGGAATGGAACTCACTCGCCATCTCGATTCGTGCATTTTCCTTTGTTCAGACATATATCTTTGGATGTCTTGCAAGGATCGTACTCGCTTTTCTCTTGAACCATGGGTACCCGGTCATCAGTAGAGTCCAGCTTCGGTACCGGGGGAAGACCAACACCGCTTGACTCTAGGCTTTGTACTCTGTCCACTTCTGATAGTTCATCGGCATATTAAGAAATTCGAAGAGCTTGCTCATACGCTGAGTTAGCCGCAGGCCTCTCCACTTTTGCCAAGGAATGGTTCTTGCTATTCCACGAATTTGTTGAATCAGTGCTTTGCACACTTTACTCAAGGTATGGTGTTTAACGTCGCAAAAATCCACGAAGGCTTTTTTGTCTGTTCTGATTGATGAAGTATTTTCCAGCAAGGAAGTTCTGAAAATGTTTGAAAAGGTGATAGTCGGTTGGTGAAAGGTCTGGAGAATATGGCGGGTGAGGTAGAACTTCAACCCCAATTCGTTCAATTTATGGATAGTGATTTGTGAAACGTGTGGGCGGGCGTTGTCATGCAAAAGAATCGGACCCTTTCTGTTGACAAGTGCTGGCTGCAGCTGACGCAATTTCCGTTGAATTTCGTCGATTTTTTTTACAGTGGGACTGTGCTGTGATGGTTTGGCCTGATGACAAAAAGCTATAATGGATCACACCAGCCGATGACCACCACACTGTGACCACAATCTTTTTTTTTCTCGTAAGAATTCGGCTTTGGAAATTGCCTCGGGTTCGCATCCAATTACTGTCGGGAACGTCTCCTGTTATCATACATGATCCACTTCATCACAGGTGACAATTCGGTCCAAAAACGGGTCGTTTCTGTTGCGCAAAAGCAGTGAAGAAGAAACCTCGAGACGTGCCAATTTCTGCCGGTCACTCAAATTGTGGGGCACCCACTTGTCGAGTTTTTCCACCTTCCCAATGCTTTCCAGAACCACGCCGCCACAGTGAATTTGCCAAGCCGTAGCTTTCTGCGCAATTCTCGAACTGTTTGTGGATGGTCACCCCTCCACAAAGCCTTCAATCTTCGTCAGTAGCTTCAAACGACCGCTAGCGAGATTCGTCAAGCGAAATCTGCAGAATCGAAATTTGTCGTTAATTTCCTCGAGACTGTCTCCGACTACGGATCTGACCCCAATGTCGTAGTTGTAGAAAATATCGTTCCGATGTGCCGATTGCTTCTGTGCTTGACGTGCTTCAAAAACGTCTTGGGAAAGGGTGTTATCAAGCAACGTAAACGACAATTATACCATCGGGATAAGCGCAAAAATTTCTCATTTTAGGGTGTAGCTTCTGAACGCAAGACGAAAAGTTTTTTAATGAGCAATGCATTAACAGAAATAGTAACCAAACGCCTGAGAACTTTTCCGGCAACTAAGATAAGGATCAACTTAAATTTTTTACTATGCAGACATTGCTGTCTAAGGAAAAGCGTTGAGGTTATCAATGGGTTCCTCATGACAATGAACCTTGTCTCTTGAATGGACCATAGTTTCCGGGGCAGGTTTCTATCGTTTCTTATACTACATATCCCGGAGGAGTTGGGGGGGGGGGGGGGGCGGCCATGCGTAAAGGGTGTGCAGCTGCTCTTCCTGTGGGGAATGTTGCCGTTTTGGGACAAATGCAATGAAGCCTCTTCCAGACTTGAGATACGGTAGCTGCTGTTTAGCATGGACTATCCCAGGGAAAATGCATCCATTTATCAAATTGTTCAAGTGACGCACGTTAAGCCAAATTCCATCTTTCTGCATTTCGTCATCTGCATATTCCGCATTTCTTCATCTATGCATTTCTGCATTTGTCCATGGTCGCAAGCTATGAACGCTGCCTAAAGAGGAATGAAATGAGCCCATGGGGCGTTTTCCACCACTAGCTGTTTCCTTCCTGAATCGATCACTGACGGGTAGAACGCAGCCGGGAGCGGATTATTCCACTTGCCCTGACACCTCTCAAGTGATCGCAAACGATGCTACCGATGACGGGTGGTGCCAACAGATTAGTGCAGAAAAGACAACGAAAAGTAGGCGCATTGAAATGGGACTCCATCAACCCGAATTAGCGTCTCGGCTCTCGAGCTGCAAATCGTGGGTAGTGGGCTCACATACGAATTTGTAGGTGCCAGTTGACCTTCAGTGTGAAGCTTTAGCCATTGATCAGTCCCTATTAGGGACCTCGGGGTAGTAGCCTTGGTTGGCATAGACGGGAGCCGTTCTCGATTTGACTACCGTATCGCATGCATGGTGAGCGGACGGGCTACTTGCCACTGCAGCCCTCCCCCTAAAAATTACCATGCAGAAATGACGAAATGCAGAAATGTGGAATTGAACAAATGAAGAAATGCAGAAGTGCGGAATCTGCGGAAATGACGAAAGGATTAGATACGTATCGACATTTCTGCGTTTCTTCACGGTCGTAAGCTATGAACGCGGTCTTACATTACCTCGACTGACTGCGACGACATCCACTGTAACTGCTTTTCACACTGATGGCTCACCAAATCCGGAGCTGTCCTCCATCTGCCTAGGTATAGGGTTTCGCAACAGAAGTCATGTGTGCACGGGATCCACACTGTGAAGAACCTCCCTGCCTCTCCCTCCATAATTCGCAACATTGACATTAGTTGCACTGATCTGGATCCTTTTCCATACGTGAGCTCTCAAAACTCTATCATACCCCTCGCTGGCGTATACTCTGAATCCCTGATCGGAGGCGTGGCTTACGCCACTTGGATTAATGACGCGGCCCAGGTATTTCTTGAGATATTGTCATTTTTAGCGCAGTCTGCATCATGTCCACATCTAACAACAGAGCAAGATCCAGTTGTTTGTAAATTGAAATATCCGTGAGAAACCTGACGCCCTTTGCCGAATGCGCACTGCTCAAAAGCCACACCTACTCCGTTTCAGGGATAAGGAATGTACTTATCTTCTTTCCATTAGGTCACTTCAGATGGTCTACCGCACGTGAACTGTCGAAGAGCGCATAGACATTGCTCACAGTCTGCGAATCTCGTAAGTGAAAAAGGCCGGCGTTTCGGCGAAAAGCTTCCTTACGTATCGACACGTTTCAGAGAGAAGAGTTAGACGCAACCGATTTTGCTCCGCTCTCCGATCGATACGTATTTATTGCTTTTCGCCGAATCTCCAATTCGTCAGGGTCACAAACTGTGAACAATGCCTTAGCTCATTCCACACGGTGTGATGGATGATGTTCAGAAGATTCTGACCCTTCGAATATCGATGGAAAGGTGATTGTGAACCATTTTAAAAAAGATGGAAACACTGCGCAGAGTTATGGATCAGACACTTTGGCAGGTGAGCTGTAAGTCTCTCCCCCGTACCGCTTGAATTTTATCGAACCAAGTGACCACAGGACGACGTCTGGTCCAGTTGTCGGATTTTGCAATGAAATTTCGGTAAGAAAGTTCCTTTAGACTGTGGACTGGTTTTTTGTGGTCTTTGGCTGTGCAAAAGGGGGGGTTCCGTTCAAAGGAGCTGGACTGAAGCACAGCTGTGGCGGTCTTCTCTACCAGTTTTGGCGGTGCAGACGGTATCAATTAGTGAAGGCAAAAGGCTTCCACCGCATTCCAGTCCACGTCCCCTTACAGAACTTCTTAGTTGTCGGGTGACGACTGTAGCCCAGTTTTCTTGACTAAATAGAGTCGTTGTCAAAGCTAGCAGCTCGATGAGCAACACCTAGTGCAGGTGAAACAATGATCTATTTTTACTTCTGCCTAAGGGACTAGCTGCTTGCTTGCCCTCCGCTATCTACAATTACTTGCGTGAAGTTGTGTAAGGCTCACCTGTGCCTGTCGGTTTTTCCCCCCCCCCCCCCCCCCCCCCCCCCCCCCCCGGTTTTTTCTCCCATGGAACAGTATCTGCAGTCCAAAGGAACAGCAAGGCAAGGCGCATAAATCAAGACATCGTAATCAAATCAAGTCAAACCGTAATTTATCGATCGTTATCATGAAGATAGCCTCTCGCAGTATGATGTCGTGGTTTGCGTGGCGACACGTCAGTTGGTTCATGGGAGGTTTATCAGGTTGAGAAGGAATTTCTGTGACTGAAGTCAAAAGTTCATCGCTCTCCTCCGATTCCAAATAACTATGGCACCGATTTAGTGCCATCAATAGGAGCGGCAGACGGCACGACCGTTCAGTGTATCGAATTGGAAGTGTTATTGCAGTTCAAATACTTTATTACCCAAAAGTAAGTATGATGAATTAACGGCGAGTTCCGTCTTCGAAGAAGACACCTCCATCGAGAGCGCAATATTTGGGACAGATTCCGCGTTCTCCGGGTGTTCCTGGGGTACCTCTGTTTCCGGGAAGGTTACGTTCCGTCGTTTCCAGGCTGACCAGGACCTCCAGGTGGTCCCTTTGGTCCAGGATTTCCTGAAATGTGAATATTACGGAAGAGTAAGTGGAGTTACCAGAACTTGTCATAAGATTTGAAAATACCTGGTGCTCCTGGATTTCCGGGCTGTCCGTTGGGTCCAGGTGGACCACGAGGTCCGGGAGTCCAGCACGAGTCGCAGGTGCTCCGGGGTGGGTGGGACGGATTGCGCGGGTTTCCAGGCTGTCTGGAGATCCGGGCTTCCTGTTTTCCAGCTGGTCTGGTGTCCTTTGGTCCGTGGTGTTCCTGGTCCTCCTGGGTTTCCGGGTCCTCCTGGGTTTCCGTCGCGTCCAGGATCTCCGGGCTGTCCAGGGGCTCCAGGTGGTCCAGGTGGTCCAGCTGGGCAAGGGTTGCATGGAGCAGGTGTGTACACGGGGCATGGTTGAGTAATCTGCCTTCCTGGGTTTCCTGGTGCTCCAGGAGCTCCGGGGTTTCCTGGTCGTCCGGGGTTTCCTGGCTGTCCAGCTGGACCTGCACCTCCACCAGAGCAGCAAGCGGTACAGTCGTTGTAAGCCTGACGGGCGGTACGGTTGCTGGGAGCCTTCATGGTGCTCACCTCAGACCATATGTCACGCGCAGAAGTCTGAAATTCATTGCTGATTGGTGGTTTTCAGAATGCGTATAAAATCTGAAAAAGTCACTTACACGGCAGTAGTTGAGTTCCGAGTACATCGTGCGCTGAACGTGGTGAACGTAGTTGTACACCATGGGCAGGGTGGTAGCAGCACCAAGGATGGCTACCACCGAGAAGGCCACAGCCGAGTAGGCCACAAAGCGGTAGGCTTTGCATCGCTGTTGGTACTCAACGTCCATGTCGACTGTCCGTGTCCATTAGCGATTCGTGGCCGCTTTTATAGCGGGCAATTCTATGCTAACCTCGAAGCGCTATTTTCAGTTTTCTTTTGCGTCACAAGTGTTACACATTAACTTCGCAGCGCGAAAACATATTGCATAGAGCATTTCGGTCCAATCTATGAGTCTGATCTCGTACAGGCAAATGATCATCTTATCATCCGTGTGAGAAAAGTTTACATCCTTAATTAGATTACGGCATCTGACCGCAACGATTTGTTGTCGGTGATCGTATCTAGCACGAAATCGCTTCGTATCGTACCTGTAATGAGCACAGATAACGATTATCCTGCTGGCCATGAACTCCAGCGCCACAGTCGAGATGACAGGATAACTGAACAAGGCTAACGCAAAACAGATTATCCATCGAGAAAATAACGCAAATCAATGTAAACATTAAAGACAAAGATCAACATGGGTTTTTCTGATGATGCGCTTTTCGTGTTGCTGGAAAACCTCTATCACCATAGCACTCACCGACCGGAAATTGGAGGGACTTCTCATTTTCGATCAAGTCTTTAACAAACGATTGCAGTCAAAAAATTCCACATTTTCTACGTGGTGCGTTATTTCAAATCAGTCCAAACTTTCAGGTGAGTTCAGGTGCTTTCGCATTCTCTTAAATAGTACATTATTTCCCTGGCGTCCGGTAGATCATTACTGAAGCACACGCGATGCTGCGATCGCCGAGATGCGGCCACTCCATGAAACGCTCTAAAGCTGCGTTCATACTTCGCGACAGCAGCGGCGATCGTGGCGATCGCCGCAATCGTCGGTACGCGACAGAGCGCGCCCCAACGCTATTACTTGGACCACTCCGAGTGCTTTCAGGCAGGATCGGCTGGAATGCTGCTTTTTATTTTGCAGTTGTCTTAAGTACTAATGCTTTCTTTGAATCAAGGCACGTGATCGCGAAGTATGAACGCCTGCTTAAGGCAGCGTTCAGACTTCCGATGACGTGCCTCGAAGCGCCACATGATCCTGCTATCTCAATAGCGCTCCACTACAAGTGACAGCGGAGCCATAGACCGATATCGATCGGTGCAGTCTGCTAGTGTTTTGAGGGAGTATGGGGAAATAGGATGGTTCATGTCGCCTAATCACACAGTTTATGACCATTCTATTTTTCTATACTGTTCCAGAGCACTTTGAACTTCGAATTCTTTGTTTGGTCCGAACTTCTTTTATCCAGTATCTCATATATTCGATCACAACTGCCAGAAATTCCTTTTGAGAACGCCTTTTCTAGAAATAAGAACCGATTTCAACTTGTAACTCCCCATGAGGCGTCCGCACGAGGAGCATCTTAAAGGCAGTTGGCACGATGATTTGGTGCTCGGCCTAAAATGCTAGTAGGGCGCTATATAGTGGGGAAATGGCGAAAGAACGGAGTGAAACGGTCAAAATCCTGCGAAGAAAAGCCTCGTTCTCAATGACTTCAAAATCAATTTCGGACGAGTTTCCCGTAGGCATCTTGCCAATAACCGCTACAGATACGGCTGCATGTATGTACTCATATATCCATGCAGCACCGCCGCCGCTTCATACCAATCCCTTCGCTTCATAATTTGCTTAGCAAATGAATCAATACGAGTCAGGAACGGTCGTCCATTTGTGGGCGGGCGGGCGTGGTGGGCGTTCGGGTCGGTATGTTGTAGCTTGATAGGGCCTTATAAGGGTACCTTCCTTGGAAAGGCGCTACGCAGCGCCTGCTCAGGGGCGCGGAATTCCATCCTACTAGGCATATTAATCCTACCCGTCTTTAGGGATTCATCGTGCCAACTGCCTTCAACCAGTGGCGGAGTTTCATAAGTAGAAGTACTCTTCACCAATGACAGACTTATCTAACCATGAGGGTATCTCAGTCCCCTCATAGTTAGACAAGTCTGTCATTGGTTAAGAGAATTTCGCTCATGTTAGCTTCTTGGGCGGGTTTGTTAAGACTAGTGATTAGAGGACAGGTGCCAGTATAATCGTTATTATCCAGCGGAAACAGGAATCGAACTTTCTAGGGCGCTTTCTAATCAGGCGAAAAGTCGTAAAGTGGACAAGATGACGCTGTTCGTGTCCATCCTTTCCAGTTCCATGATTATGAACATAGTGGATCTCAAAATAGATTGCTCCTAAGTCCGCGATCGGGTGAGGGAAAGTAGAACTGAGCTCCAAACGTAGACACATAACGGGAAGGGTGAGTACTCTACTGAGGTATGGACCAGATGAGGTACAACCAGGGTCAAGCATTATGTCGCGGAAATCGTCTGATTGGTATGCTCCCCTCCAGAAAGAAGTGTTCATACAACCCCCCCCCTACCTCACTCCAGTATTCAGTGTGTCCGCATAATAATTGCGGTTGCGTCGCGTGCTGTGGAAACGAGCGCTGTATAACCCGCTGCGCTTCCCGTAAAGATTCGACCTTCCGCGAAAAAGCTTGTCATCCGCAAACAATCTCTCGCCAAGCAGTAAGCAGGAGCCACGATTTTTTGGAAGGATCTATAGGAAATACGCTGAAGCCGTCACTGAGCATGCTCATTGGCTTCACAACAGTGATAACACGAGAATTTTCAGCGAACGAAACCCTTCAATGGATACAACTTTGTTCAGACCAAAACAGAGCGGAAAGCTAGACGCTTGCAGAGTCTTACAAGTTGGTTTCTTTCTGAAAAGTACAAGATCAGCTATCAGTATTAGATTAGTGGCTCTCATATAAAGAGAATTCGCCCGTCGTGGACTCCGCTCCGAATGGTTGCTTCAGCCTCAATGAGAGGGATCTCCAAATAGGGCCCTCATTTTCATTCAGGAACCTCGAAGGACTTTCATATGTCCTTTCTGCCTGTGATGGATAAAAATTGAAGAACAGAGGCGCTGATCGAGTTTTCCAATGGAAAACTCGATCCATGGTCATGGACCATGGTCCCCTTGCCATGACTCGAGGACATGTTTACACGTTACATGTTTTATTCACACTTACCTGATTTTTCATGGATTTTCATCTCGACGGAGATACCGCGTTCCACTGTGAGGCATAAAAGCAAGGGTAGTGTGTCTGCTGATGTTGCCTCTGCTCTCTTTAATGTTGACACAAGCACATATAGCCCCCTTCCTATCGGCAGCTCTCATATGAATCCCTCCTCCCTCGTTGCGGATTCAGGGTTCAATATTTATTTATTTATTTATTTATCATGCACGCATAGGTGCGCTAAACAGTGCAAGCGATAGGCTTAGAGTAATGGAACAACCAAAAATACGAATACCATAAATAATACAAAAATTCGGTAACACCCCAAGCAAACGAGGAAAGACTTCACTAAACTACTGGATTCAGGAATCCTGAATGCTTAGCAAGGTCATCAGATCGACCTTCTTTAGTCTCTTTCTGAACGTGTAGGTGTTAGGCGCCTCCAGCAGGTCTGATGGAAGTAGTTGGAGATATCTCGCTCCACGGAAAAACAGTGAGTTGAAAACTCTGGTTCGGTGACCCTTGCACAGTTTAGGACATTGTAAGGACAACGAGGAGGTGCGACCATTTGTCGGTCTGAACACCCAGTATTTACTGGGTTTCAACCTAAGCTCTCCTTTCAGTATCTTGAAACAAAACATAATATCATTGAACACCCTTCTATACATCAGTGATTTGAGGTTGAAAATGTGTAGGCGCTCCTGATAGCTAGGCATACTATGCGGATACTCAGGATCGGGAAAACAACGATACATCAAAACTCTCGTGAAAGTTTGCTGCACGGGGTTGTGTGGGGTTCCGCGGTACGCTGATCACGGATTTAATTGTTTACTTATTGTTTTGTTCGCCGTCGCTCTAGGTCTCGCCGTCGCTCTAGGTCCCTCGGGCCTTGCTCAAGCTATACTTCTTGATTATCTGCTGCTTTGAATCTCCTCCTTACACAAGGTAGCCTGGTTCGCGATGCAGGAGGAACATCATTTTGGTTATCTACTAATGGTAAGTGGCAAGGGTTTTAGGATTGTTGTTAGCCTGCTCTCAGCGCGATAACGTTTGAGAGTATCGGAAATGTTATCACAAGAATGCTGAGTTGTGGGCAAAAGTCGTGCCCCAGGCGGGAGTCGAACCCGCACCTCACGCTTTCCGGGCGAGTGCGCTATCCGTTACGCCACCAGGGCCGCTTTTACCCTCTCAGCTTAACGCCGTTAAGCTGAGAGGGTAAAAGCGGCCCTGGTGGCGTAACGGATAGCGCACTCGCCCGGAAAGCGTGAGGTGCGGGTTCGACTCCCGCCTGGGGCACGACTTTTGCCCACAACTCAGCATTCTTGTGATAACATTCGGAACGCGTACTGCGGCGTTAAACAGCAGTTATCATAACAAAACAGTATCGGAAATATTTTTGGGCATAGTTCGAGAAGCAGTAATTTATATGGGAAGGTGGAGCATTCCAGTGCCAGCATTTCGGAGCACTTCGCAGGGAGGCCTCTAGGTACCAGCCCCTCCCTCCTTCATCAAAAAACGTTGTTCCGTACAACGTGTTCCTGTCACGAGGCACGCACTGTTTGACCCAGAGGCAGACTGTTTCCAACAGACTGCCGCACCTGTAGCAGACATTCTTGAATGTTTTCGACCTTCTTGTAGGTGGTGCATCTGGGACAGGATGGCAATTGTCTGTAGTTGTCATTCTTGTTTTGTGGTTTTTAATTCGTGTTGAACTTATTTCAAATGTCCATGGGTTTTTTCCTAAAACACCTTACCTTTTTGGCAGACCCACCGCTTCGATAGATATGTCAAATGTGAGTCGAAAATGGCAATATAACGTGACGTGCTGACACTCGGGTCCTCTTATGGCACTGCAAGAATATTCGTTCAGACGCAGCGCATGCCTCCTATTTGAACGCATATTCTGTTTGCAGTAAAAGAATGGTGGTTGGCGTTGACTGCTCTCTTTTAGGTGCGCACCGTGCACTCAGCTCTCTTTTGAAATCGGAAAGGTGTCTTAAAAGTACAAAGCTGACATTGCGTGGAGCAGTATAGACTTGCCGTCAGAATCGGTATGTTCGTGTTCGCAATGACACAAAAATTGTGTGTAAAACACATGAAAGAGGCGCCAAAAAATTTATTGCAAAAAACTCAAAAGACTCAAAAGAATCCAAAAGTTCTTGCAAAAATTTTTGTTTCTAATACTTCCTTCGAATATTTCGGTGCCTGGCACCTTCTTCGGAATCGGAGGATTTTTTCCCGATTTCCAAAGATCCGATAAAGGCAGGGTCCAGGAATTCGGTTGAAAGCGGCTAACTGTAGTGTTTCAGATCACTTGAAAAAGGTGCTAGGCACCAAA
>MU947613.1:0-11242 GCA_036418165.1 Cooperia oncophora
TGCGGATGCGAGTGTCTTCTCATCGTGCTTATGCATATGTACAGCCGTTTTCGCTAGTGCGTGTAAGGGGGTGGGGCAGGGTTCAGCGAGGTGCCAGTCCGCTCTACAGCAATTGCTGAAACGAAACGGAAGGGAAAACAATTGGTGGAAATGGGCTGGTATCGTGCCGAACCCAACAATGCTCTCCTCCCCTGACACGCCCTAGCGGCTGCAGCGAAAACGACACTCCGCCTCTGGCCTCTCTTCTGTGGGTTCTTGGCGGCACGCCGCTACTCTCCGCATAACCCCCCCCACCCTCAAATATACGGTGTGGGCAAAACGCTCAACGCAGGAGGAGCGCACCCACATTCTAACCTCCGAAATAGAATGTTCGTCTTTTGCGTCCAAAATAGCCAAGAGGCAGAAAAATGGACCAGGGTGAGCTCAAGGTTGTGAGATTTCCGTGAGCGATCGTCCACCACAGCGGTCAAACGTCGTATCACAGCTCTGGAGACCAGAGAATGAAAACTGTTGAGATGGAAGAGGTCGAAAACATAACGGTAGCTCTACTCTCTTTCAGCACTTACTCTTGAGTGGGAGCCAGGGTACGGTATACGCTAGGATTTCCTTAGCGTACGGCGTGGCATTTTCTCGACACAGATGAATGGAGTGCGGCTGCGTTTACACTAACGAAAAAATTTGTTTTGCACTGTTGATTTTCCAGGCAGGTATGGCCTCTAGCTGGCGGCCTGTCAATCCCACAATTACTAATAATGCGTCTTTTTTAATGTTCTTCTTTCTGTAGGCGAGTAGAAGGAGAGATTATTTTCGATTTTTCATGATTTTCGTAGAGAAAGTTACCCTCATCATTGAGACGTGCACTCCTCCCCCTTGAAGAACCGATGTAGCTCTTTCTTGAGAACTCTGTTCCTTGCTAAGGTGAACGGGTAAGCAAATGTGGAAGTGTGCCGCGTTTGTCACCAGTGGTGCGCGACGAAATGAGGAGCGGCTAGGCTAGTGAAGATGCCATCTCGGCTTCCCACTCCGGGAGACAGGGTGGACAACGTGTCACAAGACCAGATATACACCTACCTACCACATTTGGCTGTACCTACCCGTGGGTACCTTGTCGCTCACGTTGTTCGCTGCGGGACATCAGGATAGCACACACGTCTCATGTTACTTATGGAGGAAAGTCCGGAACGCATCCAGCTACTACAATCCTCCAGGTTCCGCATTTTCAGGTGATGAGGATGACCTGCTTCTACAGCTGTGGCCTGCTCATCTCTCGCATGGCAAGGAATTGTCCTGCGGCTTAACGTCTCATTGAGGAGAATCCGTTCTCCTCAATTTCTTCGAGCCGGTGCGTGCGACTAATAAATACAATGAGTTTCAGCGCGGCTGAATGGAAAACATTGATATCTGGTGAATTTTGGTCGAAATATGCAATCGATAGCCCGTATTTTCCCAAATATTTTGTATCAAACTAGGGTTCCACTCGGTTCCTTCACCAAGCAATCACACCTATGAAAACGACCTTGTTGAATTACTTACAGATGGTCTTCTCAAGACTTTTTCTATTGCTCTTCCATACTCCTTGCTGCCGTCCGCGATGTAAACATTAATGATGCGCCTCATAAGCACAGCTATTTGCTCCTGTTCCTCGAGCATTTCTTTACAAGAATGTATCTGGGCAAAGAACCGAACAAACATAGTACTTTATACATAGCATGAACACACATATCGCTTTATAGTTTAAACACAACACCCGCGTCAAAACGATTCCACGATTCCAACTGCTCGTGGAAAACATGACCAACGAGTACTATTTAAACCGAGGTTTCGATTCGGCAGAAGAACAGCTGAGTTCTAGGCATCGAAGAATTGAGCGGTTGTTTCCTTCGTCACCCTTCAAAGAAGTGCACTCCTTTCATTTCCAGAACAACGCATTATAAACCTTAGATTAGGCCGTCTCAGAGCTCACCATAGCTAGGATGATCCCGTATCAGTGAAACAGTCACAATTGGTCCGCTTGCCACCCTCAAGAGATTTAGACCTTTTTCCAGTTCCTTTTTCAAGGCAACCACAATACGAATTGCAGCCTCGACCACCCTAGAACTCACTGTAAACATTTTGTTTTCCCAGCAGTAGAGCAGATAGGATGGGAAATTCAGCGAATTTCCTCTACTTCACCCTTAAAAGAAGTACATCTTTTGCAGTTCCCAAAGCAATGGTGCAATATTGGTTGTAGCTTCGACCGACTTGGAACTCACCGTAAAGGTTCTGATTTTCCAGCAATAGAATAGAACGGAATTAGACATATGGGAAATTCAGCGAATTTCCTCTACTTTCACCCTTAAAAGAAGTACATCTTTTGCAGTTCCCAAAGCAATGGTGCAATATTGGTTGTAGCTTCGACCGTCTTAGAACTCACCGTGAACGTTTTTAGTCTCCAGCCGTAGAGCACATAAGTATTAGACATATGGGAAATTCAGCGAAAACTCTTTCGATTTCCAAAGCAATGGCGCAATATTATTTGCAACTTCGAGCGTCCTAGAACTCATCCGTAGACATTTTTAGTCTCCAGCCGTAGAGCACATAAGGTATTAGACATATGCGAAATTACTTCCAGTGAAGCAACGAAATGCCACTCACAGCAAGAGGATCAGCAGAGCATCTTGATTTTCCAGCATGAAGATGCCTCATGATAGAAATGTGTACAATATCCGACAAAGTAAGAATGGATAGATGTTTTAATGCCTGCAAAGAAGTACAATGTTTTCAGCTAGTACTGCTTGGATTTTGCTGTGAGCATACCTTGCTTGCTTGTTTGATTTCTTCTTCACGGTGTGCGTCATGAAAGGGCCTCGTTGAAGACAATATCGTTCACAACACTTTTAGATGACTTTATTTTGATTCCGTTGGGTGTCCTCGCGCGGGAGAGGGCAACGTACAGTTGCCCGTGAGAAAAAACATCTTCCGGAAGGTAAACACCTACTCTGTTGAACGACTGCCCCTGTGCTTTATTTATTGTCATGGCGAATGCCACTCGTACAGGGAATTGGCGACGGCGAAGTCGAAAAGGAGCTCTTTTATCCCAGTAATTGTCAATTCTCGGGAATTATCGCAAGCTGTCCTATTTTGTCTCCGCAAATGAATCGACACCAGAGTGTATCGCCCCAGTGTTTCCACCTTCAGCCGTGTTCCATTGCAAAGACCATTGCTTACATCGAGGTTTCTGAGTAGCATGACAATCGCTCCTCTCTTGAGGCGTAGTTCATGTGGCGGCATGCCCGTTGGTGTCAGAGAATTCAAATATTCTTGCTGGAATAGTTGTGTGTAGTGTCCTTCGTGATAAATGGCCTCATCTACACTCTTGTATGTGCGTTCATCTTGGCGCCTTTCCACGCAAAGCCGGTCGAGGGCGGCATCATTAAGACGCTGCACATGAACATTCTTTGGCGCTAAAATTGCACATTCGCACAGTTCGGACGTCCTGTTAGGGTCGAGAGTAGCCCCGAAGATTTCCGTATATGTCAGAGTAACACATCATTTCATCAGGAACTTGAACGCAACTATTTTCGTCGTTGACGGCACCATTACCTATTTCAAGGAGGCGCTCGGGCCAGTAGTTTCCAGATTCTCTTGCTCTCATGTTGACGTTTAGTCGCAGTATAGAAAACAATGGCCAGAGGAGAGACTTATGAGACACAGGCTTCCACGAAGTCTTCTCTTTGACCATGTTCAACGACTGGCAGAACTTGTCGGAAATCTCCGCCGACAATCATGACTTTTCCATTCGAGATCATATCCTTCAGCAGAGAGTCCACTGCTTCCAAAGCTACTTTCGGCGCCATAGAAATCTCGTCCCAAATAATCATGTCTACTGCCATGAGTTCCCTAGCTTCCCTCTGCTGACGCTTCATAGATGAACTTCTGTTACGTCTGCAATGTTCAGCTTGAAAAGAGAATTCACTGTCCGTCCTCTAGGCAGAAGATTTGCTGCTATTCCAGTCCACGCGACACAAACTACTTGACGTCGTCGTCCGATGGCCATATCATATACAGTATTATATAAATAGGTCTTTCCACTTCCTCCAGGTATATCTACAGGGGGCCAAAAAAGTCACTTTTCTTCATTGACTTTCGAGGCGCTATAAGTTACACTTTATAAATTCTGATCGGACATTTTTACCACCATATTAAAGAGCATATCAAATACTATCATGACACTCCGCCACAGCCTTCTGGACGAGCGCCATCGAGAGATTCTGGCACGCGACCGCGATGTGGTGCCTGAGATCAGCGAGATAGTCGATTTCTCCGCCACCGTAGACCACCCTATTGAACTCCCCAACCGGGTAATTGAGGGGATTCAGGTCAGGTGACCTACTTGGATATTCCATCTTCTTTAGGTACTCAGCCCCCTTCCATTCCAAGTAGGCGAGTGTTTCTCCAACGCCCTTCGATTTCATGTGGTGGCACCAAACATGTGAGGAGGATATTCTTCACGAGTTGCTCAATGTAACCGCCAGCGCTCACCTTCAGTCCGGGGAAGAAAATATTGGTCTTTCCATTCCAGGTACGTCCGGTCCATACCATCAACCCGCGCCTTGGCGACTGCGGTGAAGATGATGTCCTAGACCGTGGCGACGTTGTCGGAGCTGCTCGATGTTGGAGGTCATCCAGATCGAGAGTACTGGTCTCCAGGTAGCTATCCATGGGTGACTCCATACTAGAAGTTTCGCAGCTGTTTGGAGGTGACATGAATTCCAAAGGTCTTCTCCAGTCAGGCTGCGACTGGAGATGACTTCATATTTTGGTGTACATGAAGGTGATGGGCGAGAGCCAGCTCCTGCTTATAGAGGAACATCTTGGGTATCTTCCGCCCTGGTACTCGTATCCACGTCCTCTGTCTGGGCAGCGAAAACTTTGCTGATATGTGACTCGGTCGAAGTGACTTTTTTTGCCCCCCCCTGTATAATTATATTATACATTTGTTGCTTGGTCTATCCAATGCATCGATGATGTCGTCTGCCGCGACCTTCTGCCTTTCATTGAGAGTTTCATATCGAAGGAGGCCGTTTCTTTCGTGCTCTTCATAATTCACGTCAGTAGGTATTTCAGCGGGACGCTCAGCAACAGGGGGAGAGACTATGTCCGTGAGATCCTTGCCCATAAGTGCCATCCGGTCGAGGACATCATAGTACGCCAATGCAGCTGCTAATTCGCGTTCGATTCCTTGATGAATGAAGTCGTCTGACATTGCACTAGAGAATTCGTTCCACAAATCCTGATCCTGAACGGTGGTGACGTCCGTTCCTCCAAGTGGTGCCACCGGGACCTGCTCGCTTTTGCGGGCTGAGCAGAACACGGACGAACTCGAAAGCAGGCGACAGGCCTTCGTGACGGGCCGGCTTACGAACACCCCATGTCACATCATCATGTTCAACTATGCCTTATGAATTCGAGATAATGCTACGGCGTCCGCGGGAGCCGACGCGCACTCGTATGGCCCGGCGAGTGTGGAAAGTATGCGAGGGTCCTCGTTGCAAGGACGGCATCGGGGGCAACCAGGCTAGTCCGAAAGACGTGCAATGTGTTGAAGGCTCGTATTGCGACGCTGAATGTAGGGACGCTGACTGGACGCTCGTATGAGTTAGCAGAAGCCCTAGAGCGTAGAAAGATCGACCTCTGTGCCGTGCAAGAGACGAGATGGGCTGGCTGCAAGTCGAAAGAGTTAGGCCGCGGCTTCAAAGCCGTTCTTTGTGGCGGGCCGAAAACTACAAGTGGTGTGGCCGTGATCGTGTCACAGCGATTTCGCGATACGATTGTGAGCGTAGATCGTTTCGACGACCGTTTAATGAAGATTGTTGTCGCTATTGAACAACGACTTTACCACTTCTTCTCTGCATATGCCCCACAAACTGGATGCTCTGAGCAGTCCAAGGACGAATTCTGGGCTCTGCTGGACGAGAAGACGGCTGAAGTGCCACCAAAAGACGGTATCATTGTAGCCGGCGATCTAAACGGACACGTGGGCGCTGCAAAAGACGGCTATGCTTGTCATGGCGGATTCGGTTACGGTTCACGGAACGCCGATGGTGAGCGAGTCCTTGAGTATGCAGAGTCGCATAACCTCGTCATTCTGAACACAAGGTTTCGTAAACGTGACTCTCATCTTATCACGTTCTACAGCGGGAGTACCAAGACACAAATAGACTTCGTACTCATCAGGCATGGCGACCAAGGACTCGTGACAGACGCTAAGGTAGTACCGTATGAAACGGTTGCCACGCAGCACCGCCCACTGATCTGCACGCTCAGACTTGTAGCTCCCAGATCGAGGCAGGCAGAACGATGCGGTCCTGAAAGAATAAAGTGGTGGCGACTCAAGGAGCGGGAGGCAGCTGTGATTTCTCGTATTCGACTACCTGAAGTCACAACTGTTCAGGAGACCTGGAACGAAGCCGTTAACTCTATAATCCAGGCCGCCCGCTCCGAACTCGGCACAACGAAGCCTGGAAGGCGGAGGATCGACAAAGAGGCATGGCTCTGGACGGACGACGTCAAAGCGAAGGTTCGAGAAAAGAAGAGGCTCTATCACGCGTTTCTCGAGCACAAGTCGGCTGACAACTGGCGGCAGTATCGGGAAGCGAGGAATGTGGCAAAGACGGCCGTGGCTGCTGCGAAGGCCGCTCACTTCGATGATATCAGCAAGAAGCTGGAGACGCGCGACGGTGAGCGGTACCTGTATGGACTTGCCAAATCTCGTCATCGCCAAACCGAAGACATTGAGAAGTTTTTTGGCATAAATGATGAGAATGGCCACCTTCTGATGGACCGAAAAAGGGTATTACAACGATGGCGTGAATATTTCGAGGGCATCTCAACGGTAGGAATTCGCCCATCCCGCTCTACCCTGCACAGCACCAACATATGGTCCCGTTCAGAAGATCACCGTACAGGAAACAGAAGCTGCTCTGAGGAAGATGAAGTCCGGCAAAGTTACAGGCCCCGACGACATAGCAGCTGATTTGTGGAAGTCACAACGCTGGTTTTCTGCAAGCTTGGGCCGAGCGTCTGGCGAAGTTTGGACTCAGGTTGAACGTCAACAAAACCGAGTACCTGACAACCGACCCAAATGAGCGGGAGTATCTCGGATCAGCACTTGCGTCCGACGGCAGTCTGAACTCGGAAGTGAGCGCACGAGTGAGTGCCGGCGTGGTCTAAGTGGCGATCCATGTCCGGGATCCTTCGCGACAAGAAAATGCCAGAGCGGTTCAAATCAAAGATCTATCGTACTGTCGTCCGACCTGTCGCGTTATATGGTGCCGAGTGCTGGCCCGCGACCAAAGAAGTTGAGGCTCGCCTTGGTGTGATGGAGATGAAGATGTTGCGCTGGACGGCGGGCGTCACCGCATCTGTAATGATGTCATGCGTAAGAAGTATGGTGTAGCCCCCATAACGGAGAAAATGCGTGAAACGCGCCTTCGATGGTATGGGCACGTACTTCGCGCAAAGGCTGATACCGTCCGGAAAACTGCTCTCGAACTCGAGGTACCAGGAAAGCGGCCAAAGGGACGTCCCAAACAGCGCTGGCTCGACACGTTGCATACCGACTTGAAAATAGCCGGCATCCACCCTGATCAGGCATCCAATCGGGAAAAGTGGCGTAGTTGTATCAAAAGAGCGGACACCCCGCGATCAAGCGGACAAACGCTGAAGAAGAAGAAGGAGAAGAAGATGAAGAAGATCCTGCGCCTGAACGACCTCGGAAAAGCAAAGCAAACAGGCAGAAAAGCTCCTTAAGCATAATGCTGTTTGATACTGAACGGCCCCCTCTAAACTTTGCCGAAAATATTGGTCATCATCAAGGAAGCCTCCACGTTTGGCAGCCTCTGCAAAGGAATTCCAACAATACGCCGTCCACGGTGCGCAAGTCTTCAAATGAATTCTTGCCCTCCGTATTTAGAAGAAGAATCCTGAGGCAAAAGCGCTCATGGTCGCGAGGCGAAACGGTGTACATCCGTCCAATAAGCCTTCCAGCGTGTTTCCTCGGTGACCAACCGCTGCGCTGCTTGAAAGTGAAATGTTCAGGGATTTGATAGTAGTATAGCTGTCGTGGGTCGACCACGGACTCAGAAGGTACGTTCTCACCAGCATGCAGCCTATTGAGCTCAAAGTATGCCGTAAGAGTAAAGAAGGAATGGCAGCCTGATCGAAGTACTGCTGCTTCTGTCCCTGCATAAAACGCACCGTCTGAAAGTCGGGCAGGTGGACAGCTAGTCCTGCACACCGTATGCGATTTCTCTTGTACTTTGAAACCAAAAATCCTGTACATGCTCTCTGGCGCGCACGCATAACGTGTGCTTCAAATGCTTCCTAATTTCGTCGACACCTGCATGGTCATCTTCTGCGCGATTGCTCTCGATGTTAATTCGAGCACGATCTGGTCCTTTATATACGTACTTATAAAGATACTTTACGGCTGATATCATGCCACAAATTTCCAAGTTTATGTGACAGTCGTATTTTAACAGAAGGTACGGATTCGCGCACGACGGTCGTCATACCGAGCGCCGTCGATTTCTATACAAAAGAAGTTGCGGCGTCGATAGTTAGGGTATCCGTCCACATCCACCGTGGTCCTTTCTCGTAGTTTTTTCGGGATTTCTTCGAACAGGACCCATTCCGCATGCAGGGAGAGTCTCGGTGACCGCACCGCCTGTGTATCATATAAGAGGCCACAGCCATGTGAAGTTGAGGTTCTTCAGTAGGATTTGGGACTTCTGCACAGATCGACCTATCAACCTCGTCTCCTGTCCGCACTTTCCATTCGTCTTTCATTATAAGAAGCATGTGACAGTGTGGGAGACCCCTCTTCTGAAATTCAATCACGTGCACACTTGCTTGAACTTCTCCAAGGATGTGTTTTCTGAAAAGATCTGAACAGAGCTCTTCCACTTTAGCGTTGAAAACCCGTGCCACCAAGTCGGGACGGTCAGATGCAGTTTGGCCGTTGGAAAGATTCTCTGCAATCTCCTTCCATTTGGGGTTACACGTCATGGTCAAAAAATAGGTGGTTTCCCATAACGTGCAACTATGGCCATTGCATCTTCGTACGACTGCTGCATGGAGCGCGGACTGCCGAGATGGGATGATGACAAAATTACTCGGTTATCCGGTGGCCCAGAGTTGTCCTCGTTTGCGAGATAGTCGTGAAGACCCCTATATGAATCAGCTCGCAGTCTTAGTTGGTTTCGCCTCTGGAAATTGAGGCGATTCTTGCTCGATCTTGACGTATGCGTCGACAGCAAACTGCTGAAGAGCTTTCCAGCATGCAGGACGGGGTTAAACCCGTCTCGTATCGATAACAGATATGAATAATAATCCTTTTGAGTGGCACAACGCCCAACGTTGCTAGTCAAGGTTGGATCCCAGCCGCCTTCACCAGTCGGAAACAGGAGGGGGTACGTAAGCGGATCTTATATTTTGTCTATGTCGCGAATATTGAGAAGCTGCTCTCCTGGGACGCCTCGAAGATGTACAGCGAAACTCCTTGTAGCAGGTATATCGTCATTTTCACCGACATAAACAACAGCAACTTCGTTCGCAGTTGGTAAGTCGTACTGACGGCAGTCCCCTCTCGATGGTCTCATCGAAAACCATCCTGATTTGAAGAGGAGTGCGGTTTTCCTGAGCAGCCGCTGCGAGCTCCGCCTCTCCAACTTCTCTCATCATCTTGAAGGATTGAGCGTAAAAGTTGATGCTTGGCAACAACTCACTGAGAAGATGCATTAACGCTGATCAGCAGCCGAACATTTCTTTGATTCGAAGGAGTTGCTCAGTGCAGACCATCTCCTGTCGAAGGATAATACAATCTGGCCATACTGACGTAGCTGTCCTTCAACGGGATGAAGAGGGCCTATCCGGTGGTAAATTTGCCCATGTATTTTGTAACAGTAGGGGCCACGGCCTCTGACCGTGTCTACTTGGGCTCCCATTGAAGCCATTGCGAGAGCGGAAACGCTTTTACTATTTCTATACTAGCAGCTCTGCATTCGGCAATGACTCCTCACGCTTTATAGTATCATCGAACAAACAGCAATGCGTAGCCTATCTGAGAAGTTCTCAAAAAAGTTCAGATGAATACGACCCAAATCGCAGCATTGATGGAAACTGATGTGGATGTCGTTGCTTAACCTCACAGAAGAAATGGCGTGCGCCGCAGGAAATCGCATCTTCGGTCTAAGCAACGGAGATATTCGGTTCCACGAAACGACTTCTCAGAGCTATCCCAAGCGTTAAAGAAGGAGGATTGCGCAGCCTCCGGTGACGATCAGCGTCGCTTGTATGACGGGCGCGTCTGTCCTCAGAGCTCTCATCTACACGTCTCTCTCGCTGCCGTTGTGCATCATCTCGTTGCCGTTCAGCCCGCTCCCTCGCTTTCCTCAGCTCGTCTTCGACTTTGGCGCTCTGCGTCATCTCGTTGTCGTTCAGCCATCTCCTCACTTCTTTCACTACGTCGTCTCTGTCGATGATGTAAGACATCTGCCTATAAGCGAGCAGCCCTTCCTGAAGATGATTCTCCTCCACGTCTAGTTTGACGCTCGAAACCACTGGGGCGCACCCTCGGTCGGCCTCGTCGCCTATGTGAATCAATTCCTTGTGCATTGCCTGAAATAAAATACTAACGGCAGCACAACGATATACCAAAGTTCACAGCACAAAGAAAACCTGAACAAATTGAGATAAAGAAACTGAGGATCTCATTTTTCTATTTTCCCATTTTCAGTGTCAGTTGTCCAGATAAATGATATAGAAAAAAGAGGAACTGCTCACAAAGAAGAAGAAAAAGCAAATTGTAACTTTCGGTCCCAAAAACGACCTGGATGACCAATGAAAGTGTTGGAGATTCATTTGCAATAGCAAAAAACAACACTTAATTCGTAAAACTGTAGGCACCTGTTGCAGTTGCATCACTCTCCTTTTCAAGGACCGCTTCTGTGTTTCGAATCCTCGGTCGCTCGTAGCATAAAAACACAATACGGGTCAGTGAACAGAGATCGAGATTGAGAAAGCGGTTCTAGTCGCACCATGCTCCGACTCAGTGGACGTCGCACCATGTTCTAATTTAGAAGCCTCTTCTGTGTTGTTTGTATTTCGAGTAATCGGTCGACCTCTCATCCCTTGCTGACTTCTGTCGTCATCTCTCTCTGAAATAAGATGTTACTCACTCGTGATATGTCACATAGTTTTT
>MU947615.1:0-20021 GCA_036418165.1 Cooperia oncophora
ATCTTTTGAACAAACTTGGTTGCTCGCACGTCTTTATTATTAGAGCAGTATGCTGTCGGACAGCATTGTCCGACACCGTCCCATGAGACAGACTGGCTGTCGCCCACCATTGTCCGACACCGTCGTCAACGTGTTAAAAGGGAGAAGCACGATGAAATGGGCCGTATTCCGAAACAAGGGGATTGGGCCAAGTGTTGTGCTCAGCAGAGAAACCCCCTCAGTGACCAGTACCATGGGTTTAACCATGCGCGCAGTATTGCGCGTTAGCCAAACTGGTTTATTAATAATGGCCTAATGTTTCGACTTAATCGTCGTCTTCAGAGGCCTGAATGTGTTTCAAGCATTAGATATGCAACCTACCCCACCTCGTCAACTCTAGCGGTTCCGACGTCATGTCAGGAACCCCTCAAGAAGACGCCAATATCGCAAGACAGAGACTCACCAGTGGTTCCACCGTTTGAGCACTGTCACTGGGAAAATGAAGAATACGACGTTGTCTCCGTATAATGACATATCAGGAGACGCACGTCACGCTCTGTCATTCTACAGTTCGCAGTGGGGTATAAACGGTAGCAGGTCGTTTGTGATGGCAGGACACTCATCTCGGTTGTTCATTCTGGGTTTTCTAGTGAATATCCAGAATGCTTCCAACGCTTTTCTGGCTGAAAGTTCCGTCTCATTTGCCAGCACACTGCACTTTATTTCGAATTCGATCCCATCATGTTCCACAACCTTATGCCTCCCGAGAGCAGTTGTAAGGGTACCGCGTCTCATGCTAGCAAGATGTTCCTTGATACGAGTAGCCAAGACCCTTCCTGTCTCCCCAATATATGTGGAGTTACATGCCTGACACTGGATTTCATATATTACCCCCAACTGCGCACAGTCACCAGTTTTCCCGTGTGGGCAAGTAACACAATTTTCTGATATCTAGCGACTGTGGCATAACTACGAATTCGCCACCCTTATCACTCACGGATATGCGTATGGAACCGTTTGATCTTAGCTCACGCAATTCTCTGAGCCCCAGCCATTGCTCGGGTGTTAAGTTAAGTAGAAAGTGCGTGGAAACGGTACACTCAGAGGCAATCCTTGATAAGGGCGCGTCATCTGCGGCTCTTCACGACGCTGGCTATTAATGCGTAGTAGATCTCTAAGCCTTTGAAGACCCCCAACTACTTTTCGAAACACTTGTGCTGTGATGTTTTGGGCTGGCGAGAACGACGGACCAAGACTTAGTAAACTTAAAGCGTTAGGCGAGAGATGAGTGTCGTCGATCACAGTGACCCGTTCCGAGTGTCCGCCACTTTGGACTGCTTCGTTCGTGTGGTGGTGGTCGGTGGTGCTACTGTTCTCACGACTATTGTCGCCTCCCCTCCGTGTTTCCCAACAATCTGTCGTATTTCGCACAAAGAATCGATTTGGCCCTAGATCGGATAGAGTCGCAAATCAACCTTGACTCACCCTCAATCCTCCTCCAAGTCTGATCAGGTAGAAGACGTTGGCATGCGCGCTCTTTCGCTTCACATTTCAACAACGAGGAATACAATACATGCCGCTTTTCCCTAATAACGAACATCCAGAATAGTACGGTAGATAGATGTTATCACTGGATGATCTTCGGGAAGACGGCATGTTGTTCCGATCTTCTTATTTGTGATGAAACGAGGCAGCACGCCGGTCGTCCTGCAGCGTTGGAGGAACTTCAGTGATTGACGGGTGAGGCACAAGAATATCAGTACACTCACTACTAACATGCCGAGGTTGCAAGAAGAGAGAAGCTGGAGAATACTTCGAAGTGTGCCGCCGAACCTCTTCTCTCTCGTCCGCGGAGCCATCTCGCTTCGCCAGAAGGCAGTCGCCGCCCGTCAATCACTGAAGTTCCTCCAACGCTGCAGGACGACCGGCGTGCTGCCTCGTTTCATCACAAATAAGAAGATCGGAACAACATGCCGTCTTCCCGAAGATCATCCAGTGATAACATCTATCTACCGTACTATTCTGGATGTCGTTATTAGGAAAAAGCGGCATGTATTGTATTCCTCGTTGTTCAAATGTGAAGCGAAAGAGCTGATTTGATTTCCGCCCCCTCTGCGTCCCTAGCGGCGTCTCGAATGCTCCTTTCGCAAACATGGGAGGTCGTTCAGGTCATGGTGAGCTTTTTGGAAACGGTTTGATTGATGATGTAGACTGGCAAAATGAACATGGGGTTCATTTTTGATCAAACGTTATTGAGGAATGCCAAAAAATAGTGAAAAAATTCGACAAGAAAGGGCTATTTAGAACCACCTTATTCAGCTCCGTTCTAGCTGTAGCGTTGAGAGTAATATAGTTTATGAGGTGTTCTTCAAGTAGGCATGGAAAACAACGCGAAATAAGGTCAAAATCCAAGTACTTTACTTGCGATGAGCGAAACTGAAGTCTTTTGGTCATCGCAGCATGTTTCCTCAACGGCTCCCGCATCTCAGCGGTCGCAGTGGACGGATGGAGTGGTGGATAGCTCGACGGATTCTCAAGCGAAGGTAGTTTGTGAATATACTCTTAGGGACATCTATTTGAATTTTTCAGATTCCCACTTTCTTGTGTTCTGGAATGCCTGATAATGAAACATCTTTCCTGTCAAGATATTTTCACTACCCTTTTCGACTTCCCCAATAAAGTTTAGCAGAAATGAACCCTATCCTGTGTAGTGCATGATGTAGTGGTCCAAGCATGGACCACTACATCATGCAACAAACCGTTTCCAAAAGCCTATATATGACTGAAGACCTTCCTGTGAGCGTGACAGCCAATGCGACCCTAAAAAGAGTCATACGATAGCCACGCGGCACTGGAGGCGGCAAGGTGGCGAATGGCCCTGTACTGTACTACGCACTGCACCTCTCATTCTTACCTAGGCGACCACGCCACTGCAGATGCATACAAGTCGCTAAACTGATGGCGACCTAATGGATTCCTACAGCCAAGGGTTGCGGGGCTATCGCGTAATACATACGATTGGTTATCCACGCAGTATAAAAACATATACAACATATGTACACAGAACAATCGACGAGATCGAGGACGAAGTTAAATACGGCATAATCGAATGACCGCAAGATGTTCTTGACAACAGCGAACAACATGGATACGACGTAGTAAGTGTAGGCAACGGCACAGTCGGACTCGACGTACGACGTGACAATATAGACTACGACGGGTACGCCAACCACTGGGGAGTAGTTCCAGTGCGTACTGTGAAGTTTTACTCATACTAATGGGACAATTTCGTAGGAGGATTTTGACCCCGCTAAGCGAGCAACCCACGCACCAATTAGGGCCAAGGATAAAAGGATAAAGTCTTCGCCGTTAATCAATCCCTTTGTGGGATGCGGCACGCATTCTACTTCCATTCAGAATCGTAGTGGCTTATTGAATGCGATGTGGCCTATACAATGACTTGCGGGGGCCAGCCGATGTACAGTGTTTTTATCCTCCCAGACGAATCTGGTACCACTTTACCGTCCCCGGAGGGTAGGAGGCTCAAAAACCTGGGACCGCGCGGGTGGTTAGCGCGCCACTTGTTACTACACCACCTCCGCCTCGATTAGGGGAATACAAAAAAAGAAACTAGGGCCACGAAAAACTAACAGCGGTCTGCCATCGCTCTCATAGAAAAGTAGCCGAAGGCAGTGCTCACCAGCTGAGCTAAAGCGGTTCTGCGATGGTGATGACTGCATTGCGAGCAAAAAATTAAATAAAAGATAACACGGACCTACGGTCCGAAATACCAGACGAAAAAGAAAAACATGAAGATTCACTACGACATAAATGTCAACTACGTTCGAAAATCACCGACGTTGCTGCGAAAAGTAACGGCGTTGTTTACACCAACTAATAATTCTCTCCTTTGCTCCTCCTCCTTACCTCGCTCTGGTTACTCCTCGGGCGACCGACGACGTTGTCGCTGGTAGGCGAGTGCCTCTTGCTTGGTCATATCCTGACAGACTGCCCTCGCAATAGGGCGCGCCCTACGCAAGCGCCTTACGTGGCCCTCTAAGCGTGCATTCAAGAGGACGTGCTAGCTACGATGGCAGAAAGCTGTGCGGTGCGCGATCTCTCTACAACTTTTCCACATTACGCGCTCCGCGTCTTCTGGGCTGTTCGCGTCCGTATGCGGTTCCCACAGCAAAAACAACGCTCTCTACGCTTTCTGATCTTCTCGGAGATGAAAGAGCAGATGCCGCACTGCGCGGAGCAGTTCTGATCACAGCAAAGAAAGCAGCACGGTGTTAGGGGGTTGGCTATGAGAGGCTACGTGTCAGAAAAAAATGGGTCGCTTGAGCGATCCCGGCGGGCAGGAGAGAGGTTGACGCCGGAGGAGCGCTGAATTTAGAGCGCTCCCTTCTGTGGTACCGCTCACGCTCAGAGGGTGACGGCGATGACTACGATGCTCTCTACGAGGGCGCAAAGATCGCTAGGCAAACGCGCGCGATAGCGACGGTCGTGGCCCAAGCGCGAAGGGCAACAGCAGTAACACACTACGTAGTGCTGACGAAGCCCGTGCCCAGAGTAGTCGTACTGCTGCGGGCTGGGCGCACGGTGAGACGCCGCGGCGAACTACGCGTACGAGGCAAAATCTCCTCGCTACGTGTCGAGTGCTCTCTGTGCTGCGGAGAACGATGGTGCTCTCTGTGGTGAAGCGCGGTAGATTGCTCGCTAGCACAGCTTACGCTAAAATGTTGACCATAAAAGAAAGCATGTGCATCACATTACATTGATTAAATACCGGCTACTTAGCTGTCAAAGGGAGCGTGTTGTGTGCCGAATGTTGTTGATGAGGTCGTAGTTTCTATGTTGCGTGCAGTGATTAGGTGACGAGTCCACTGGCACAGATGCCCCTCAATGTGTTCTTGGGCTAGTTGCAGAATGCCGTCTCTTGTTTTCTTTGCGGCTCAATGTCAAAGGTTATTTGACGGCTGCGATGGTCCGCCACCAGAATCTTATACTGGTCGATTTAGAGAATTATCGCCTTAATAGCGAGTCAAGATAGGATTAATATACGTGCATCCTTTTATCATGACCGGAAGGTGATGACAGGTCATGACAAACTAACAGGTCATGATAAACTAAGATGAATGCCTCCCGCGTACGTTGTGCTGTGGGCTCACGCCGTGCTGACGCCGGCTATGCGTCCGCGGAGATGATGTCGGATCCCCGTTGGCGCCTCGATCTTGCTGCTGGCGCGGTGGCGAGGCTGGCGCTCTACGCGTCGCCGAGCGACTACGATGTTACTCGCGGTGTTCCGCGGTTGTGCGGCTACGAGTGAGACGGCCACTTCTTATGCCGGCCTAAGATGAGGGTGCAGGTTTCCATCTCTATGCATAACGATGAATATTCCATCTAAACATTGCTCGAGTGACTTGTGTCGTTGCACTGATCTTGAGGGAACGACTTTTCGCATGCGATGACATGATAGCGTACGCAAGCTGTTACCAGTTGAGACGTGGATCTCAGACGCAATCACCTGAAAAAGATGAGATGAAAGGAATCTCCATGAGCTATAAGAAGTCAGCACTACGAGAGCCATATTGCGTAGATTAGGTATTGTACACCTAATGCAAGAGGAAGAGGGCAATTAAGATAACTGATGAAATACATTCAACTTCACTAAGAAATGATATGAACGTGATAAATATGACGTGATAAATATAAACGAACAATCCTTTCATTTTATAAACCATAAACTCTGCTCTTCTTAATGATGTATTTCTTTCTCCGCAAAAATGTTCACCGTTTCGATTACTGGAAGAAAAAACGACCCCTAACAAACCGAAATTCGATGATCAATATCAATTGCATGTTTTGATGATTATAGCAGCCTACCACTATATAAACAACCATTCGGTATACTCCACACACTATGCCCGGATACTCCACTAAGTCTCGTGTCGCAGTGGGAACTGGTGCGGGGTGGGGCACACCCCTACCCTCCTCCCCTGTACTCTCACTACTAGCATGCTATTGCAAGATAGGATACCCGTAACGGTATGACCACCACCAAATAATAATACCTCAAAGGACCGCAGACGACCGCTACCAAAACCGCTAGGTAATCCAGAATCGAGTAAATTAAAATCCTCACCCTATACAAGACAACAATTTAGTACACCTCAAGCCGTTGCTCAAGCTGTTCGCGTGGCAGCGACGACTCCCTGTTACTCCACTATTACAATCTACATCTACACAAATATGTAGGCGGATAGTATGGATTGCCTAAACAGGATACTCCCGAAGCACAAACCCTAATCTAATGGCTTCCTTTCATCGCTCAACTAGCCTTTTTCTTTTGTCCATTCAGTAACAATGATAACGAAAACAACGGGAGGTAACCTACCTAATAATTAATACCGTTATAGGATGCGACCCACTGCAATAAAAAAAAAAAACATTCATCCGTAGCATTCGTCATGTGATTAGAAAACAAATCTTTCTCTCTACGAGTATTCACATTGCTCTGTATGTTGCACTACCCATTATGCTAAGTATGCAATCCTTCAACCTTGCTCAATCTTTACGATGATTCCTACACCTATGACGCACCCCACTATTTAAAAAAGCTCGTTAAATTATGAAGCGCGCCTCTCAAGCCCAGGCTACTCGGCACAGCCGAGATGAGAGAAGAGGAAGCTCGGCTTAGCGGCGATCCGACTGGTGTAGCAATTATGGTGCAAATAGGATCACACGATAAAAAACCGAGAAGTGAATCTATCTAGAAGGGCAAGAAAAAGAAGCGTGTAACTAAACTAAAACAAAAACTATAACATACCCCACGACAATTAAAAGTGAAAATAATGTGATGATTGAATAAATATGCCTCTTTGTAGTCACCTGAAACCGCCAACAAGCGAGAGCCATTACACTTTAAATAAAACCACACGACATTAGCAAAGGCACTAGTCACTTACGTTGAAAAAAGTAAACCAAAACAGTGAGTCGCTCAGTAAAATTGTGTGTAAATAAATGAAACTAAGGAGTAGTGGGTGTACAAATAGAAAGGAAAGAAAAAGAAATAGTGTCATTGAATATCGTGTTAAAGCATAAAGGGTAGAAGACGACGCAAAAATGAACTCAGTCACACTTGAAAATACGCTACGAGATGCCAAGGAATGAGGCAACAGAAGAACTAGGTAATGAGGATGAAACGAGGATAAAAACATTATACGGCAGACGTAAAGAAAGAGAAACTAATCACGTCAACGAAGGACTACGCTGTGGGCAATACAAAGTACACAAATTACCTAGGCGCAGTCACACAATGTCACAATGTTAGTGATTCTGCTAATATATTTAAACCTGCAATTGGTAACTAAAAATGTTTGACAAAATTGTCACAAACAAAGGCTAATGAGAGCTGCTACGAGTTTTGCGCATTGTATTGTAACTGGCTTGGGATGGTTTAGATGTGATTTTGCCGTAAACGAACCGAATGTACTGCGTTTGGTAGGCGGCAAACCAGATAACCTTAACACGCGCAGAGAACCTTAGAACCGTTTCCAACAACGCACAGCTCTAAACTGCTAGATTTTCGATGAGATGGCATGAACGCGGAATAAGCGGAGCTTTTAGGTCACGGCTGACTCCACCGATCCAACTGCAATTTGCCTGAGGCTGTATCCCAACCCATTTCTTGCAACTGGAGGTCCTGAATAAAGACCACCACTCGAGCCAGAAATGGGGTGAGCGATTCCAGAGGAGGTAAGGTAGATGCGGTCTTGTTGCATAGTAAAGCAGTTGGCCGCAGTAGAATTGTACAAGAACTCTCGCAAGTTTATATACATCCCACTCAAGGTGGGCTTGGCGAACTTCATATAGCAAATGCGACTTCAAGCGTTGTGGCGCCTGTGACGACAGTGTCTGCTCAATTGTTACGAGAGATCTCGTCACCTACTGGCGATGCTCCACGCCTAAAGGCAGAATCCGCGATTATTCCCCATCCCAGATAGTGGATTAGGGGTTCCATATAGACGACAAGGGGTTGAGTAACTCGACAGTGAAGAAAAAAGCACAAAAACATGCCACCTGCCCTAGATAGAACCCCATTTTGATCCCAGTTTGTAAGTGCCCAACTAATTCTATCTCCCACGCCCCATCCCTACAGCCGACTCCTCGATAAGAATAGCACGACCGTGCAAACGATTTTCATGCTTTTTCGTCCTGCAATCTCAATTTCCACTGGAAGCCGGCCACTGGAGGCGGAGTGCGGAGTCACTGGAAAAAAGGAGGAACCACTGAACCTATATTGCGCTATAGCGCCCTCCTTAGAATTTTTTGCCGCGAAACCGGTACAAGGTTGTTCGTCGCGGACCACTCTAACCTCCTGACGCCATATTTTCAACTTCGATACCTGATCGCGGACCGTGCTTTCAAGAAATAATTGATGGCGGCAGCGAGTAAGAACGGAAACGCATTGACCCCGAACAGTATACTTGTGAAGCGTAATGAATACGTGAATTAGCAGAAGACGGAGGTTCCGATGGTTCTTCAAGCCAGAGGGAACGAGTGGCATCGCGCTGCGAACGCTGGAGCCTGACCTGATAGAAAACCTTCCCCACTTCTACTATAAGGAAGAACAGATGCAGGCTTGCGCGAGGAAGAATGCCTATCATTTTCGAATGCGTCGGAAATTGATGTAAACACTCGCTAAGATTATACGCGTCCTTACGCTTTGACGAGGCATCGAAGGCAATACGCAATTTCGTCGCATGTGTGGACACCTTATAAACTGCCTGATGAGTATGCTCGCTCGGTTAAAGTAGTACTTCAATTATCATAAGGCGGTGACTAGGGAGAAGTAGGTAGCGGAGCAGGAGAAAGACAGTGGGTAACCTTCCAAATAGAACCTTGGCCAAGCCCATGCCACCCAGAGGTACGCATCTGATACCAGGCTTGTCTAGGGTGGGGGCGAAGTCAAAGAGTGGTACATCAGCCAACTCTTGCTAGTCATTCCATTGGCGAAACACGTGTTCAAAAGCTACTGTGATTCTGAAAGAAAGTCAGCTGGACCAATCAGCAAACATTATGCGACATGTGGAGCATTTGGAAAAAGGGCATCATTAATGCCAAGGGATTCCTGTTCACTGAAAGAAAACCAAATCCGAATAGATTGGCACGGCTTTCTCTCCGTTCAACGCACCCTCCTAGAAAAAGTGAGCGATGCCAGTTCGAATCCGTTATGAGCACGTTTACTTAACTCGGGGAAAGCAAGTCTAAGTTTGCTAACCATGCTACCTTTCGCTTCGAAGCGATTGTAGCGGGAGACGCGGCGAGGTGAGTCATTAAATAATAGTACTTCATTTTCCATGGCCATTGCTACCTCTATCAAAAAATCCAATAAAGTACAGTACTAGCAAGGCATACCCGTTCTCGAAGTGATCTGCTTGAAAGCTTGACCAGGGCACATCATTGGTTGGGGATTTTGGTCGAACCCGTACGACCACCCCCCCCCCTCCTCCTTTTTTGGAGGGTTGGCACGACCCTCACTCCGGCCCTCTGTCCCTCCTCATAGAGCTGTGGAGCGGGGGAGGGGAATAAATAGCACATGTGAGAAGGGGAAAGCCGCGGGAAAATTGCGACCCCCTCTCTTCTACCAATTTTCAGATTTTCCCCAACTTCCTGCCACTTTTCCAAAATTTCCCGAAAATTTCCCTACTTTTCCCAAAAATTTTGCTGTCGAGCGGGAGGGGGATAGCAAGTGCGCCCCCCCCCCCATTTACAACGTCCGTGAAGCGAGAAAAATCAACTATCAAAATGAAATTTTCTCAGCCAAATACGACCCCCTCTCCCGGCGATCCAAATACGGCCCCCCTGCTGGGGGTTCCCCAACAACCATTAACAACCTTTCTCCTCACTCCACACTGGGAGGGATTACGCGGCGGGCATTAATATTTCACCGCTGTAGACCGCTTAGCAGATGCATCTTCACGACTTGTAGCGGTAGTCTGGTGTCTTCTTGACCGTTCACAGAACTCCACGGAACTCTACGTTCTGAGTCTTTTTTCTTTTGAACTTTCTCATGTTCTTCACTGACTGCGTGACGATGGCAATGTGTTGTCGTTGTTTTCGTTAGTGAGGCATCGTCGAGCGCCTCTGGCGGCGGATGCTACTGCTTGTGCTGTAAAGAACGTGGGGGCGTTGCCGGGAGCACACAATCAATCCCTGGAGAAACCTACACTCTCTCGTTTCTCGATCTATCAATATGATCATCACATCATGCTGACTCCATCGAATATTCAGAACCCTTCACAGCCGGTTCAAAAACCGTCACATCGAAATCCCAATAAATATCAAGATCACACTTCAAGTAACTCGGTGAAAGCCCCGGCATCTTCCTCAGTCAGCTCATCGCTAAACTTGAAAATAAATGTGATGCTTCTTCATATTATGTCGTTGTGTTCTCTTGGGCCATGTCCCTCAACCTTTCATGGTTCGCACATTTCTTTATGGTTTTTGGTTTGTTTTGTGACATTTCTTTATGGTTTTTGGTTTGTTTTGTGCTCTACATGCTTATGAGGTGTAATTTTTCGAGATTCCTTTTCGCTAGAATGAACGAATCGACTTGTTTGATCGGGAAAAGAAAGAGAAGCGTGACGAATTTCTTCCGAGCTGCACCTGGGAACGAAGTGAATGTTTCAATCACAATTTGAAAACAGCGGGCAAACCAACATCTTACCGTCTGCAGTTTGTTAAATGGGCTGTCATTCAGTTGTTCAGTTTTTGTTGTTCAGTTTTCTGTGCATCTCAGATTGGAGCTTGCATCGCGAAGGGGGGGGGGGGGAGGGGAGGCTTAGCTGCTGTAGAGAAATTCTTTTTGACCTTTCGTTTTAGTGGAAGGGTATGAAATAGCAATCAGGTGTTCTGAGCGTTCTTGCTGTCTTGCTGTCACTTTGTGAATTTTTTGAGAAAACTACCTATTCCATAACGCAGGAAACCACCTCCACAAAATCCCTATCGAGTATATTTATAAAGCAAGTTCATTTTGCGTTCTGCGCCTCACAGATACTAACTTGTATTCATTCATCTTGTTTTTGTCCCTTATGCCTCTTCCGACTTGTCTTTTAGTTCACTCAGAGTAGACTGAGGCAAAGGTTGATCAGAGAAACCCATTAGAGGAAGAGATCGTGGGCGAGAGAGATGCTGGTGACAATAGTTTCAATACCGTTTAATAGGGTACGCCACCACAAGGGAGACGAGCGCCGCATCGAATCTTACTGGTCGAGGACTGTTTGTGTGTCGAGGAGTTATTGGGCAGTTTTGTTCAAAAGCGGCGATAAGAGATGAATTCAACATTCTGAAGCGGAGACAGGTGGTGTGGGAATTCTAAAGGTGCTCTGGGGAGAGCTAAGGCGTGAAAAGGGGTAAGTCAAAGCAGGTAAAGTGGACCCAAAAGTTATGGGAAAGAGGAACAAGGGCCTTATTGGAGCGGTGAACTCTTCAGATTTCAGTGCTATATTTATTTCGCTTCTAAGAGGAAAATAACAGCATGAGATGCATGCCACTACGGCCGCTGTCGGAAGTTTTACTACCAAGGAATTTTCATCTTCTAATTGTAGAATCTATCGATACTTCTTCGTGAGCGCGTCTGTTTCATTTTCTGGTTTGTTGTGCTCTTAAATCGCTGAGTATTTCGGTTGGCCCATAAGTGAGGTGTTTTTTTCTTCCTTCGTCTTGATTTTTCAAAGAAAGATGAGTAGATCTGTCAATGGGTTCTATATCACTCAGTAGGAATTTCCGTGTTCTACTAGAAGGTTCAACCTTTCTTCAGTGGTGGCTCAACTACATGTCAGTGAAATAGAGAGTCAGGTCCGCAAAAAAAGCATTTTTACACCTCCTGTTCGTGCATGAATGAGAAAATGCCCTCAAGATAGCTCAAATTCAGAAGGAGCGGTATCAAGTGTTCAATTCAAACCTTCTCGACTCGTACAATCGTACAGCTTATTCACGACAACCTACATCAAATAACGAGGGGTTGTAGGGGATACTACCACCCACATAGCACCACTGAGTGTCATCCGATGGAAAGTAATTTAATGGGAGATTGATAAAAATAGTGTACTGGTTGCGCATGCAGTCGCGTTTTATCGAGCTCTACCGCTCGTCTGGTACGATGCATGGCTGCGATTCCAAATTTTCATCCCTGATCACTTTATTCAAGTCAGCGCCGTGCTAAGGGTACCTTTTTTTGGACTCTTCACTTCACCCCTTTCGGGCAGCTTCTGCTTCTTCAAGGCAGTTGGTACGATAAGTCCCTAAAACGTAGGGTTCATACGCCTGGCAGGAAGGAATTCCGCGCCCTTGAGCAGGCGCTGCGTAGCGCCTTTTCCAAGGAAGGTACCCTTATAAGGCCCTATCAAGCTGCAACATACCGACCCGGACGCCCACCGCGCCCGCCCGCCCACAAATGGGCGACCGTTCCTAGATGCTCGTAGTGTTTCAAAGAAAGCAAAATATGAATAGGCATTTTAGACCATGTAACAAATTATCGTGCCAACTTCAAGCGTGCCGAAAAACGGACAAGGGACCTGAAGATCAAGGTGTTCAATCAGTATCAAAACTGAACAAATTGACTGGTGGACAGTAGAATTCGTCATCAAGTGATGAAAAAAAGACTATCGTCAAAACACTTCATCATCTGCACAGATTTTGAATCACCTGAATGCATTACTTATGGGCCAACCAAATATTTCGAGAGCAAATATGAGATGAACGAGACGATAACAGCGTAAGAGCTATTATTCCAAAGATTTTGAGCTCTTTTTCGTGATTGCCTTGGGAAATATTTCTTTGGTTTTTTGATTATGATAACAGATTACATGTACACCTGTTTGGTTCCTTCCTCCGAGCTGACATAGGACTCTGCTAAAGCGGAGCACATTATGGTTGATGACTCCTCGTCCGCTCGCCCCTCCTGCTCAGATGATGCCGCACATGTATTGTTCTTGATAATCCTTTGCTTATTCTTTGTCGCTTCACCTTACACCTCTCGTCGTTGGTATCTTGGTTGAGAGGTCGTATTCCGAAGTTCTCCTCTTCAGGTGCCTCGGCTAGAGCAAAGCTGACGTCTGGCCCATGTTTTAATGAGTATCGTGTCCGGCGGAGTACCAGGGTGCAATAAACCTGCCCGCGACTATCTTCTGTACCAATAGAGGGCGCTTCAGCCAGGCAGCAACCAGTGTTAGAAAATACGGCCGGTGTACAATGTCAACCAAAGTCAGAGACCTGCTTCTTTGCGACCTCACTGGGAGCCCTTCATAGAGCTGAAACATGAGGTTTGAAGGGAAAGTCGTGTGGTTGTACTTGCTGCAAACGTTGTTTTCTGATTGCAGAACTACATGCCCTGTGACCTACCTGTAAAGTACCACCCTCGCATAAATCCTTCTAGAAGGAAGCTCTTACGAGACCAAGAAAAATCAGTGACTGTTGGGAGGCTCTTGCCTGAAAAGCAATTAAGCTCGTACAGTTTGTGGCCGTATGGGAGTATTCTGAACTTCAGTGGCTGCAACGTCATTCACACATAACCAAGAGGTGCCGTTAAGTGGAATCTGGAAATTAAGGGCACAGTTCGCGACCGCAAATTGCGGGAAACGGAACTCAAATAGGCACAAGAAAGTGCTAAGTATCTGATGAGCGGAGAAAAGCAGCAGAAAAGTGAGTGCCGAATTATGTTAGAGAAAGGTAACACAGTTGCTACTAGCTAGTAGCTAGCAGCCGGTGAGGGTCGGCATGGGCCTAAGGGGTGTCCATGGGCCTATTTAGTCAGCTTCTACGGAAGTTCTTGCCGTTTTTTTTAAATTGTTCGAAAGTAGGCGCAGGCTCAAAAATGCGCTCCGATCGTTCGACCACATTGAGAGGTCATTGCCTTATTTATCGTGGATACGTGCCTTTAAAGGAATTCTCTCCCATAGCACAACTTCGCTAGGCCTAGCTTGTTTGACGAATGCCGGGACCGCGCCGCGGAATTTGGTGCGCTAAAAGTAATTTTTATTAGTGTGGCAACTGTCACGCTTCCTTGCAAACGTGACATCATTCCGATATACCTTCAAATACAGGTGGCCGCAGGTAATTATTTTTGGAAAGCAGATATGTGAGCTTTTACAATTGTTGAACTTTTTGCGTACGCATCATGTTTGTTACTGCAAACATAACGAGAAAACTGTCTTGGATAGGTATCTAGCATCCCATTCAAAAGGGTCCGAGACATTGTAGATGAAGGATCGGCAGAAAAGCAAACGGGATCGGGCAGTGGGCCCTACTATAGCATTTGGAAGCTAGTAACTATAAGTTCTGTTATCTGTGAAATTTGTGACCACATCCCGCAAAAAGTTCTCCGTCGAGAAATCGAAAGGCAAGTCCGAGTGGTCAAAATCAGCGCGCCGATTTTCGAAATGCATACGGCATGATAGGGAAGCGCGCTGGCTCAATTCGACCGCGAGCCGGACCAGTAGTTGTGTGTAATGGTGTTCTCGATACACAAGGTGGAAGGTTTGGTTCAGGAGCCCGAAGAAGGAAGAAAGGAAAAAATTTGTTGTCGTGGATGGTCCCATAATGTTCATCCTGCACAAGAAAAAAGGGATGAAGTCAAGCGCTGATACATGATCACACAGCCTGGACCTTTGTGCGAGCTTCCACCCGCGAGTCTGACATCCACGCTTGCAAAGGTGCTGCCGCGAAGTTTCAAATTTGTCGCGATAAACTCGAAGGATGGTGCAAGAGGGAGGCGCATGGTACCCAATTACTCATCTTATAAAACGGGCGAACGCGCAGTACCGATTCCTATGCTCTAGCATAATGCGCCCTCAGCATGAGAATTTGGTTGCGCGACTGTAAAAACGCACGCCGTTCGCCACTAGAATGGAAACAGGGTGGTCTTGGACCTCGAAGCCACAACACACCATCGCATTCTTATGCATTCATACACAATTGTCAATTTTGTATTGAATGCAGAATGAGAACGCACCGGCTCTACGATGAGAGCGTTTACGTGGGCGCAAGTGGATGATCATCATAGCGGAAGGATTCCCACACTGTGGCTTTCAGGCGGCTCTATACAGAGAATAAAATCGTCGCTGTCGGTGTATATTGCCTGATCCTCGGCAATCAGATCGACAAATGGATGGTACGCGTACACTAACTACCAAGAAGGCCACCGTTGCTCGTCATAGTACCAGACCCCGAGTAACTGTATTGTAGATCAGTGCTGGGACAAAAACAATACTGAGACCTGGGTTCAATCGCCCCATTCCGCTCGTCATATAAGTGATGCGATTAGAACGTTCTATTCAGTTCGAAATCTCTTCGACCGGTAGAAGCTGCAATTGGTTTTATAAGATCGTTTTGCTGAAATTAGGCAACACCAGCAATTTATCGCACTGTTAAATAACTCGAAGTAGGCAGAGGTCCCAAAGGTTTCGGGTCACTGGGAGCGAAGTCAGTGGTGAAGGATGGACTACTTAGCTCGAAGGCCAAAATTCTGCTCTTCATATTCTCCTGCTTTGTTTTATTCAAAAAACCGTCGCTCTTTTGAATGGGATGAGCCCAAGTAAAATGTGGGTATCTCTGCAGCTCGCTAGTTGCCATCCACAAAATTTCGGGAACTCACCTTCTGTGGTGAATAAGAGCAGAAGGAATTGGTGCTGATAAACTCTAGCATGCGCTCATATCCTCTTTCTCTATGGCAGAAGACGTGAATGCTATGCTCTACAAACCATCCATAGCATTCGCGGGCCAATATCCTCCTCCCAAGGTGAAGGACGACCGCTATTTCGAGGATTCGCGCAGCCTTCGGAGCAAAAGCACGCAGTCATTCGGGCCCATCAGACAAGTGGATAGGGGGTTGGGCTATGCAGAAGACAAGGTGGTGGCAGTTTTCATTTGTAAGGAAAAAGCAGGATAAACATGCCCACTCCCAGTATTGCCACCCCATTGTGACTGACCCTGTATCAGTATCCAACTAACTCACCATCTCTCAACACTATGCTCCTGCAATGTCGCGCAGCTGATTCCCCGATAAGATCTACGACCGTACGTAGGTGACGATTTTCATGCTTTTTCGTCCTGAAGCTTCGTTCTTCACTGTAAGGCGGGCCTTGAAGGCGGAGTCTGAGGCGGAGCCATTGGAGGAGAGGAGGCGTCACTGAACCTATATCGCGCTTTAGCGCTCCTGCCATAAGATTTTTTTGAAACTGGCACAAGGTTGTTCGTCGCGAATCACACTACTCTCCCGACGCCACATTCAGCTTCTATACTTGATAGGGGATACGTGTCCTTCAACCCCTGATTAACAGCAAAAGTGAGTCATGTGCCACTAAGCGCAATCCATTTCATTCAAAAGCTTGATTTTCCTCCGCAACTCATCCTTCGAATATTTAAACCTTCAAAATCTCGGGAATGGTAATGCGGTGCATCATTGGGCATGAATTTCCGTTTGATTGTGCTTTGATAATGGAAAAACTAGCCGCTGACTTCTTCTGGCATTAAACTTTGAAGCTATCAGATCATTCTTCGTTGCGAAGCTATCTGTGCCATTGATTTGCCTAGAGTAAACCCCGCGTCGTCGTTGGAAAATGGGATTGAGGCCGGAAGAGAACATATGCTCTTCAACCAGCTAAATTTAAGTACGCAGAACAGCTGCTATAGCAACATGTGAACTTCGTCAGAGCCGCTTCTTCTTTTTATTCCCACCTGGACATTGGTACCACCTGTAACAAGGTTCTTGTGTGTGGTGTTCACCAGTTCTTCTGGAGGGGTTTCTTACCATCGTGATGCTTGCCTGCCCATCCTCAAATGGAACTTCGCCGTTTGCATAGTCGCTTAACCGTACCTTCGCTCACTTAGCCAAACAGCATAACCATTCCAATTGAAGGAAACAAAAGAGCAAAATTTAAGACAATACAGCCTCCCGGTGGGGTGCAGGTACAGCATCGTGCTGTGTGAAATGTGGCGTCAGTACGACCCCCCCCCCTCTTCCCAAACACCTACCTGCCACTTTCCTACAAGTTTCCTGTTTCCTACCATTTGTTTCGAAATTTTTTACCACATTTTCCAGTTTTTCAGCCAAATTTTCCGTCGAGCGGGGGGGGGGGGAGTCGTCAGAAACTAACTACTATTTTCAACTATCGGAAATGGTAGTTGCATAGAATTTTGGCAGCGCCACCAACTAGGGGGAATCTTACCCACAGCGGCCAATTTATATCAAAGCCACAAACGACCCAACAACGACCAAGTACGACCCCCATATGTTTCACACAACGATGCTCTACCCTGAGGGTACATCATCTTCGAGGAACCCTCAGCACATATTTGGGTCACCTCGGGAGGGAGAGTGTTTTGTTTTACAGATGAAGTTTGCGAGGAATATTGAGCTGAGCTAGGCTACAGATCAATTCTAATGTTGAAGGGGTCTTTAAAAAACAGGCGGAGGAAAAGAAAGTGCTCCTCACAACTGTGCTTTCATGACCAAGAGGTATCTTGACCTTATATCCGTTACTGATATCACTGCATCACATTCAGAGCGAGTTATTCCAGCGTATGACTTCACACCTGTCATCTGAATTTCATGCATCAATCGGAGTTTGTGTCGTAAAATAATGCCCCTATGCTTCGTCAATCACAATATTTTCTCAGATATGGTTCGCATCGCCACTGAAGGTGACTACGTGCCATGGTATTCACGACGAGCATGTCCAGTGTTTTGCTATCCCTGTGTGCCAGCTTATATGGGCGTCTGGAAGGCTAGGTTTGTTAATTCAATAAACTTGAATAGCATATCGGCATGGATTAAGCCAATCCACAGAATAATGGGGAGGGGAAGACAGATTCATAAGCAGCAATATCAAAGAAGCATCAATAGCGAAAAAGATAAGCAGAATAGGAGTAAGAAAAAATAAGGAGGAAAACAAGATAAGTTATCGATATGTTCCGGGAGAACTAATCGTAATTCCATAGGTAAACCCTGCGTTGAAACCGCGACATAATATATTCCACGAACTCTTCATTTTCGAGCGCTATCTTTCCTACTATGAGCAATTCCAAGCTACTGAAGTGTCACATGGGCATAATCTTGCTACCTGAAGGAGGTCTGGTTAGAAATAGTTTACTTCATGTCACGTAATAAATGACTCTAGATATGCCCCTAATAGGACACATCTGTGTATTCGCGTCAACTTTCGCTAAAAATTCGAAACTGCCCCTTGAAAAATTCTGTTGTTATGAGAAGATGGGAGCTGGCCTTTTCAGAGAAACATTTGGATCGTCGATTGCTGCCAGGCGACCGACATTCATACTGTGACTTTGCAGTTTGAACAGGGATGTCTCCGAAGTTGAAGTTGCCACTTTGCTGTGAAATTGCATCGTCAGGCGCGGTGTCCAGCCAGGGCACGAGTTGGGGAACCTCATCGATATGGTCGTATTTGGCTGCCAAGGGAGGAGGTCGTATTCGCCTCTGAGAAAAATGGTTCTAATTGTTGACTTCTCTCGGTTTTTCTTGTTGCAAGTTTGTTCCACCCCTTTTTGTTCCACCTCTGGAGTAGTCCTCGCAACAACGCCGAAAAGTGGTGATCTGAGTCTAGGAAGTTTGTAGGTAGGGAAGCGGAGGAGAAGGGTGGCCGGATCAGAGGGGTTTCGAGTGAGGTGGGTGTTGGAGGGAGGTATGAGGGGGTTCAATCATTGCAAACATTTTCGCAAACGGCACAACGTCCCTCGTATCTGGGGTGAGACTGATTACAAGGCTGCTTTTACTCTGTCATTGATGTGAAGAATAGATGTGTTCTCAAAAGGAGTCGCGATTGCGCACCCTACTTTTACTCCAACGACTTTGCCATGTGGAACTTTTATCAGTAGTCAAACATTCTGCCAAATCATTGTCCCAGAGTTCTCATTTCTAAACTTAGCCCAAGATCAAATGAATTACTCGCTGAACTGTCAAAGAGGAAGTCGGCTTAGAACACTGTAGTCACAAAAAGCCGTCAAGCCTTAGTGTCAGGATCTCAGGTGGAAAAGAGTGACAGGAAAAGAAAATCGGGCGTTTCCCAAAGTTGAAATCTAGCGACTCGCCGGTCACTGAATCAGCGATGGTTTCGCGAACTACACATTTGTTATGTGTACATTTGTTTGATAGTCTACATGTTTTTTCTAGGAAATGCATTCTCGTCACCGGCGCTGTGCTCTTTTTCATCGGTGTAATTATACTTCTTGCCATGCTTCTTACTTGTATAGCCGTCGAGTGTTCCAATATGTAAGTTAGTTTTTATATCGAAGGAGCATTTCGCACACACCTTGTAATGTTCATAATATTGTCATGTTGCGTTCAAGCGCAAAGCCCGCGTTCATTCGATGTTCCTACGCTTCTTGAAAATCGTAGCCCTGCCTACGAAAATGGAGGATGCACTAATTCTTTCAGCTCAAAAATACAACAGGATGGCGCCACCAGCTTGTGAAGACAGGGTACAGCATCGTTGTGTGAAACACATAGGGGGTCGTACTTTTTCTCTGGGGAGGGGGTCGTATTTGGTCGTTGGGAGAGAGGGGGTCGTATGTGCTTTCAATAGAAATGTGTCCGTTGGTTTTTTAAAATTTTTGGGTAAAAAACTGGAAAATGAGGAAACTTTGTAGGTAGGCGGTTGGGGAGGAGGGGGGAACTACCGAGACCGTCATTCAGGTGAGAGGATCGTATTGACACTTTCTCTCGGGGGAAGGGGGGGGGGTCGTACATACACCACCACCTCACACATCACGATGCTGTACCCTGTGTGAAGAGGTTTCGCCCCTCTGACTGCCACAGCTGCTTTGGCTTAACCTTTGGAAGCTGAACTCGCTTTCAAAAATAATGAGTTATGGGGGTCATATAGTAATAACAAGATAGTAAGTGATTCTGTAGTGAAGAAAAAAGCAGAAAACAATCGTGAGAAGCGCCTTATATAGAACCCTATGCTGAATTGAAGCTGTACGTTCACAAGGCGAAGAGAAGGTGGAGTTTTCCCTTGTTG
>MU947617.1:0-18190 GCA_036418165.1 Cooperia oncophora
TTAAGAGGTTAAGCGGTAGGACAATGGAAAAACTTGTACTGTCCAGAAAGGATATGGGCAAACGGACAGATCGGCGGCAGCAGGACTAACTTGAGCTGACTCGAATGGTGACTGGTTCGGATTATTCAGAGTTATTGGTACAGAAATTGAGAGAAAAAGGTAGTTTGAAAGAGGAACTTTGCTACAGCGCCTACAAAACTTTGTCGCTGGGTGGTATCGATCTCGTCACAATGCAAGTGGCATCACGAGGCAACGACACTACGCTATCAGTGCTTCCGCGATGAGCGTCAGAAACAAAGTATATGGGTGGACCTCCAGTTTTGTTCGCTTCGGACGCTAGAGCGTTCAGGGGATTGGGTGGGCGCCGCGCTAGCACGTCTCCCACCAATTCGTCGCTTTCCCCTTCAGCAATTCGAGGAGAGCGGCAATCCGCCAGCCCAGCCCTCCTGGCAGCTTTCCCAGTGTGCCAAAACCCTCCTTTTCCGACGTCTCCGAGAAGGAAAGGTTCAAGGGTTTGGATGGTCTCAGGAGGTTTCCGTGCTGCTGCGAAATGGAGTGAAATAGACAATGAACAATGTATAGTACTTTAATTCGCTGCGGATGAAGGGGCGTGTCAGGCAGTATAGTGCGGCGCGGCACTAACCGCTCTCTGCCAGTTGCTGATGGTTGCGGTGTGCGACAACTGTTGGTAGAAAACGATATGATACAGTCTTGTCAGTTGTTCATGGTTGGAGAAAGGATTCGGCACCTCGGCAGACTGTGCCGCCTGACACGCCCCTTTGTCCGCAACGAACCAGACTATAAGCCTTTTGCGAATCGTCTTCTGAACATTAGCTGGTCCCAGGAAGTCAGGAAACGAACTCTAGGGAAGACCCGGAGCACCCCTGCACCTTCGAAATTTGTTGATTAACCAAAGAGTCTCGCTTTCGGGGCTTTTCCTTCACTCGATGACGAACTAACTCTCTTCTAGGCGTGGACACTTAGCTGATTGGGAAACTCACTTTCCAAAGACTAATCCAATCACTCCTATCTCTTTCTACCGAAGGTCTAAAAGCGGATAAATGTGCTGAAATCCAATAAAGGCGACGAGTGTCTGAACAATTCAAGCGAATTCCGTTAAAATGGAACCCTTCAAGGAATGCAAAGCACACTGAACCTTTGGCTTTTTATGGTATACTCGATGCTGGAAGACGTCCTTTCAGTGCGAGCAGACGAAACTCCTGGCGCATGACGTCACTTAGCAACTTTTCTCCAAGCTCTGGGCCCTCATCTTTTCATGCAAAGAGTTTGACGTAGCTTATGGGGTTTATTAGCTGTTCAGGACTACGAAAAATCATGTGCACCAGGCCCTTCCGTTCTATACATCGTACAAAGCAATGTGCGTACTTGTTCATGCCAGAATATTCTTCTGGAAGCGATACTAGCCTAATTTCGGGGCGGAGTTAGTTTGGTGCCTGCCTAGCACTAGCGCGTTTCATGACTTAAAGACACTCTCTGCGTTCAAGCACCTCCTCCTTGTACAAGCATTTTGGCCCCAGTCTCTGCAATTATCCCACTTTTGCAGCTCCACAACGAGTGACGGCATTGTGGTCCATCTCCTTGTTGTCCCGCCTATCAAAACTCAATCATGGGTTCAGTTTTGGACCGTATTTTTCGTTTTTCTTTCCGCTAGGTGGTATTAGCACTGGAAGACGCGAAGTAGCGATTAGTGAGCCGGGCATGGTATCGCTCGCTGGAATAAACGAGCAGGTCCAGAGAAATTGTCCACAGAGGCTAACACGCCCTTGCCTGAGGTGTTCTCCAAGAGCTTTTTTTTGCTTTTTTTTCTGCCCATGAAAGTTGTTTAGCGACTATAGATTCCTAATTGAACGCCACTACCCATCATAAATTCGCGAAGCACAGGTGGCCAGGGTCTAGGTAGACTCTCCCAAATTTCATTCATTTCCCAGTACTGAGCTTCAGCTCAGTGCGTCAGTCTGATGGATAGCGGGGGGTGCAAAAGAAGCGGATTCTTAGAGCTTGACGAGGAAAAGAGCGGAGACACCGCCAGATATAACTACCCCAAGTGAGCGCTCAGCATTGTCACCATGATTTTGGGTGAATAGACCATGCTCAGCGTGGGCGGAGAGCAGACGTTGGCCACGGTTATGCGCATTTATATCTGGTCTAGAGGGAGTTTTCGAAGATCGCAAGTCCCTAGCGCTCGTGGCCATGCACTTCGGAAGGCGTAACTATGCATACGCGCTTCTCTAACACTGAAAGGACTCCACCCCTTTGCTGATCGTGGAATCGCAAGGATTACAATTGGTGAAATCAGAAAAAGAATGACTTTTGAAGGATTTTTCCCCTTAGAAGAAGTACCATTCAGCGGGAACCCGAACCTGAATTACAATTAGGTGAAGTGGATGAAGTTTACAATTTCAGCTACTGAAAGTCACGAAATTAGCTCACACGTCCAAAAAATTCTCATTGAAGTTAGATTCGATGGCTTTCCATAGGCCTACAATGTTTTCAGGTAAAACACCTAGTGGTCTTAAACTCGTAGAAAAAAGTATTCAATTTTACTGAGTAATGCTCAAAGAAGTTTCGAGGCGTATAAAACACTCACTCAAAGGTCTGGGCCAGGCCGGAGTGGAAGACCTAATTTGGTGGTGAGTTTGCACGTAGCTCATCTTTAGTAAACGGCATGTTGCTACAGGCAGCAACGATTGATCCGGAAAAAAGGCCGAAGAGCCCTCGGAACGCCCAATGTGTTAGTCAGTTTTATCGAATGAACGAAGAAACACTGAACAGGCTAATAAATCAGAAAAATGAGAGAATAGAAATAAAGGCAAGGCGAACGACAGAGGTCTCCAGGACTAAATGGTAGGCCTATAGCGCGTTTACTGCCACACTTTCAAGCAGCGAAAAGGGCATAGTTTTTTGAGGCCGATACGCGGCCACACTTACACGCGAATCATTATAACCAGTAAGATTATCGGATGATGTGCCTTTAAGTTCGCCCTGGACACGGCCTTTCGCCATAACCTTCTATCTATAGCGATTTTGAGAGGGTATTGGAAAGCAGGTTAAAAAATGGCCCGAATTTTATTCGAAGAGAACTTCATTCATTCTTCCTATTGTCGAATTCTCTCACAATGAGGCATGAGTTGGAATTAAGCATGAGCAGGGTAACTGAGTTGTGAGCTCAACTTTTCTCGTGCTCACAGGAATCAACAGAAATAAGATACAGGTGAGCTTACAAGGAGCTTTTACCCGTAGCGAGCAAAGCTCAACCCAATCGGTCTTAGAGGATCAGAGGCGAGGGACAGGAGATAGTCTTAAAGAGGATCTGTGCGCCAGAAATAGATCGCCGTGGAAGACTTGCGTTTGACTATTTTGAAGTGGCGAAGGCGATTATTAGAGAGCTTTTGAAAAAGTTTCCGCATGAAAGTGCTTCACGCAAAGCTTAGCATCTGTCCTGTGTTTACTGCAAGGAAGCACACCCGTAGGGGATTTATGCTTTTCCACTGATTGCCCTTATTACTATAAGTTTGAAAAACAACACGCCTGTATGAATAAAATTTTGGCGAGCAGTTCGCTTGGTTCCATCGGCCACTGCCGATGACTCCTGTGCACACCTGTAAATTCTTGTGAGGCTATACAGCTCCATTTATACTTGACAGGTTCTACAGGTATCGTCAAAATCGTACAAAAGCAAAATGCTTCACCTCTAAGCCGAACGGTGCTCAAAATTCGTCAGAAAAGCATTGAGGCGTTTGTCGGCTTTTGAGAGGCATTTCGCGCTTTTGCTGGTTCCTTTTGCTAGTTCATGCCCCCTTAAAAATCTCATTTTGGTAGACCAGCTCATTTTGGTAGTACAAGCCTTCGGGTGTAGACAATTCCAACCCAACTCCTTTGAATTGTCTCCTTTTAATCGAGTTTGCTCTTTTTCTCTGCTTCTCTTCTCTCTCGTCCGCGTGGCACTCTATGGTCATTGTGATTTCGCACATTTCACGCCTTCACAGCTGAAAAAGCCTGTTTCCTGGCTCGCCATAATTTCTTGCACGTCTCGATGCTTTAGGAGGCGCTGTACTCTATCTGTCTGCGCTTCTTGGTTTCCCAACAGGACCGTCAGTGGATACGATATTAGTATTAAGGAGATTCAACTACCTAGGGACAAGTTTTCGGCCTCGCTGGTGTGTCAAGGTGTCTTGACGAAGCCTTGACTGGGATCCAGGCAGTATCAAACTAAACCAAGGCTGTGGTAGAGGGGTTAAACAACTCTTCGGCGGTCTTGAGCCAGATCCATCCTAAAAAAAAACTTATGCAAAACGTAGTCTAGACTCCGAAAAAGGGTCAAAAACGGTTAAGCAATTTTCCTTTCGTGACATTCAAAGCAAAAATATTGAAAAACTCTTAAAGGACAATCTATTAGGTTGTCCGGAAAGTTCTTAGCGTTTTGGGTGTTTAACTTTAAACGATCATAACTTTCTTAACACTCATCGGATTTAATCCAAATAAGCACCATTCGAATCAGCACACTTTTGCCAATGTGACAGCAGTCGAGAAATCCCAAAAAAAACTGGGTGGTCGAGAATCCACGAAATCTGCGAAGGTCTTTTTTGCCTGGTCTTAATTGATGAAGTATTTTTCAGCAAGGAAGTTCTGAAAATGTCTGAAAAGGTGACAGTCGGTTGGTGAAAGGTCTAGAGAATATGGTGGGTGAGGTAGAACTTCAACTCCCAATTCGTTCAATTTATGGATAGTGATTTGTGAAACGTGTGGGCGGGCGTTGTCATGCAAAAGAATCGGACCCTTTCTTTTGATAAGTGTTGGCTGCAGCTGACAATATTTTCGGTACATTTGGTCGGTTTGTTCACAGTAGGGTTCTGCTGTGATGGTTTGGCCTGGTGATGAAAAGTTATAGTGGATTACAACAGCCGATGACCACCAAACCTGACCAGAATTTTTTTTTCGCGAGGGTTCGGCTTTGAAAATTACCTCGGTGGTTCCTCCAAATCCAACCACTGTCCGGAACGTCTCCTGTTATCATACATGATCCATTTTTCATCACAGGTGACAAATCCGTTCAAAAACGGGTCAATTCTTTTGCGCAAAAGCAGTGAAGAAGGAACCTCGAGACGTGCCGATTCCTGCCGGTCACTCCGATTGTGGGGCACCCAATTGTCGAGTTTTTTCACCTTCCCAATGCATTCCAAGACCATCTGCAACAGTGGATTTGCCAAGGCCTAGCTCTTCTGCTATCTCTCGAACTGTTTGGGATGGGTCAACCTTCAAAATCCCCCTAAAATCCTCGTCAGATATTGCTTTAGGTCGACCGCTATGAGGCTCACCTTCAAGGCTGAAATTTCCAGAACGACATTTGTTGAGCCATTGCGGCACAGTGCTTTCTCTAGCACTATTGGGCCTCCACACCTGGTTAATTTGTTGAGCTGTTTCGATTGCGGATTGCCCCAATTTATAGTCGAAGAAAAAAATCGTCCGAAGTGCTCTTTTCACATGCTTGAAAAAATCTTGAAAAAAGGGGGTTTATCAAGCAATGGTGAAACGGCAATTATACCATCAGATAGCGCAAGAAATTCTCTACAGGATATGCTACTGAGAAGCAAGGCAGAATGAGTTTTTAATCAGCAGTGAATGTACAAAGATTAGGTGCACAAAACGCTAAGAACTTTCCGGACAACCTAATACCTTGCCGAACTACCGCGTCAGATTTCTATGCCTCTCAAGGCGCGGCCTATGGGCACTGCGAGACATTGCCGTGTGGGAACTGAATTCTAGCCAGATGAATTTATGAAACTTACAGGAAAAATTTGATTATTTCCAAGAGATCTTTTGGGAGAAGTTGGTGACTGGGGTAGGTCAAGAGAAGGGGCGTGATTAAAAATCTTGATCGGCAGAAGGCGTATGTGATCCTGTTTTGCTTGATTGTGAATTATTACGCACTTATTTCTTCCATGATTCCACTCCCGCACTCTGAAAACGGAAGGTTTGGACCTCAATCTAATCCCGGTCCTGAGACATCTGCACGTACCGGTGATTGCAGCCGTCAGTACTTGTCAGTGGGCGTCAATCAGCTGCAATCGACGCGCCGCGAACCTCCGCGTCAGCTCTTCGTCGTTAAGACCAGCAAATCCTATCGAAACGAACTCTTTCCCAACATAACACTTGCTCCTTATCGAATTACCAACAAGAAGTGGTGCTTGTTGAGAAGGAACGCTGGTGAAAAGGGACAGCTGCGGGAAAGCTGCTCAAAAGATAGTTACAATAGAGGGGAACTGGAGTGCTCGCTTATACCCAGTAATCTGTAGATCAACACCTTCTGTTATTGAAAGCTAAACGACAAAAGTTGCATAAGGGTGCTGTGTCTCAAAAGTGGGCGGAGTGATCTGGGGGCACTTCGGCGACGGGGGGGGCATTATATGCTCCATCGACCCACACAGATCTTTTCCGAAGCTGAACACGTTTGCGCCACACAAAGTAAGAGTTGTAAACCGGAATTAGCTGCAATCGACAACAAAAGTTTGATATAGAAAACATGTCCAAGCGATCTAGAAAGCAGACGGGGGGGGGGCAAAGGGTTTGCAGACAATAAGGATCGTTCAGGAGCGCTTTGCTATAGCTAGGGTCACGGAAATAGAAAGAATTACGGAAATCATTCAGAAAAAAAAATTCTCCCGCTTCACCTTGCTGGCCCTTTCCGGCTAAACTCAGCACTATATCAGATGCCGAAAAGTGGAAATGGAGTGAGAGACGCTTCGCCGAATAGCATTAATCTATCTGCCGCTTTTTAGGTAGCTATCCTACCTCTATCCTTCTCAAATGGCGCTTTTTGAAGTGAAGAATACAGCCGATTGGAAAACAGAGAAGCTATTTAATTAAGGGGGAGGGGAGCATTTCACGTAAATGATATAAAGTTAGCGGGCTTTGCATGACGACAATGGGAGGATAGGGCCTCGACAGGGCTAGCAATCTGTTGGCCTAATGTCCCCTCTAAAACCCTTCTATTAGTCGGGTAGTCCTCAAGAAAGGGCCAAATACATCATCAACAACACTGTGAGGTTAAATCAGTACAGAGATCCATCCCCCTAGGAAGGCCATATTTACCGGACCGGCTTGCTACGAATATCACATTCTAGGAAGAAGAATGCATAAGTAATCTGACATGAGCGGGACTAAATTTAGACCATGGGCGTCGCTTGCCATACAATTTCATTCATATGCATTCTTAGTAGCCTTATTGTGATTCAAGAACGCCATTTCGTGGAACCATTGCTTTGGAGATATCCATCTCTTAAAACGACGGCAAAAGCGCTGCTTTTAAGGGATTCATCTCAAATAGGAAGGCTCGAAAGTGGCACAGTTAGGCGGTCTTTTACGCCTGAAAGGTAGAGAACATTCTCGAAACAAGCCACCCCAAGTGACAGTGAAAGCTTCATATCCACCTTGCAACCTTATTATATTGACACCTGCGGAAATCTGTTACTTGCTAGAAAATAGTGACAGTGGTGCCAAACAACGGCAAAAATGCCGAAAAAGCGAAGTTAAACGGCCAAATGCGAAAAAAGCCTCTGTTACGCACGGCAGTGGACGAAAATTTTTGGACGAGTTCCTCGTTTTTATCGTTGCAGCAACCGCTCTGATGGATCGGCTGTACGTATGTATCCAAACTTAGACGTAGCAAGGCTTCACATCGATTGTACCCTCATAAATAAAGCCGGTTAGAGACAGAGTGCTGCTTCGGGCGATTTCTGGGCGCGGCGGTTGCGGTGACGCGTTCCGGCTGTCGCATGTTGCCACCTTTTGGTTAGGCAACATGACTGGAAATAAAGTTAGAGGGAGCCACAATACGCGTCACAAGCATGCTACAAATATTTGGAAACAGCCAGGCACTGCTTTCAGGTACCCCACTTATTATCTTCCCTGCAGCAAATATTATACTGCGAACTATCATTGAAATCTTAGACAAAAATTTGTATGTACAGCAATTTGCTGACGAAAAAAGAGGACACTACTGATGATTTTTCGTTCCGGAGCGGCTCCAGATGGCGATAAAGCTCTAAAGAAATTTTATCAGCGGAAGGACGATTCTCACTGGAGGACACGAAACATTGTGCCGTTAAGTCCTAAAAGGTGAGCGACAAGGAGACGAAGTCATTGGCAAAGCCTTACTTTCGTGGCAAACTTCTGACCGGCCTTGCTTCTCATTATCAAACATACTCACATTAAACACCCTTTTACCAGTGCGGTATTTAATGGTTTTTCAAAATCATCCGATCTCACGACAAACCCTTCCTACCCTTAAGCTTAAACAAGCATTTCTTACAGGGGGTTGTTGCTTCCTCAAGCGTACAAATGCGACATTTGCGCACATGCCCATCAGGCACGGAAACGAAAAACAAATAGAGCTAAGGCAGCGTTCACACTTGTAGCGCTACAGCGTCGCGCTACAGCGTCGCGCTACAGCGTCGCGCTACTGCGTCGCGCTACAGCGTCGCGCTACAGCGTCGCGCTACAGCGTCGCGCTACTGCGTCGCGCTACAGCGCCGCTTCGCAACGTACTGCTATTTCCAACGTTAGGATGATTAGAGTTGCTTACAGAGAAAAGTGGAAAGGTTGCTGGAGTTTTCTTGAGAAATTCACGGAAACGTGAGACTGATACAGCTGTAACTATCCGACGCCAACTTGACAGTTACTCCATTAGTCACTATTCTTCTGGTACTGCTTTTAGCGTAACAGTGTCCTTCTGTCCTAATAAGAGCATTTTCTGCAAAAAACACTCAAAGAGTACTCGCGCCACCTAAAAGCAAGCACGCATGTTTTTTTACCGGAGGCACAAGAACCATAAAGGAACTTCTTGTTCGCCTTGTGTTAACGCATTGGTGACCAAACAGTCTTCGCGTGCCTGTTGTGTGAGATAAGGCCATTTTTTTCTGCTGACGACAAATGCGACTGAACGAAATGTGTTGGTTTGCCATTGTACGTGGATGCCAAAAACTATTTCGTCATCGGAGTCAACGTGAGGCACCACTGCAAGGCATCAAGCAAAGCCATCAAACACCAATAGCAACTCTGAAACCAAATAATTAAAGTCAAACACGGTAAATAAAACCAATTATAACGGTCTCATTTCTTTTCTTTCTTTCTTGGTATCATTTCTCAAGAAAACTCCAGCAACCTTCCACCTTTTCTGTAAGCAACTCTAATCATCTTAACGTTGGAAACAGCAGTACGGTCCGAAGCGGCGCGTTGTAGCGCGACGCTGTAGCGCGACGCTGTAGCGCGACGCTGTAGCGCGCGACGCCAGATAGCGCGACGCTGTGTGAACCCTGCCCTTATCTGATGCCGTTGTACGCTATTGAGTAAAACAGGGCACAGCATGTGTGGGAACACCATTTAGGGGGTTGTACTTTCCGTTGGGAGTAGCAGTAGGATTTTAGTCGTTGTTGTAAGGGAGGGGGACAGTGGCTTGAGGGATTTGCCGCGTTGGGAAAAACTTTTTCCCGACAGTTGTTGACTTTTCGTGATTTTTCCTGTTTCCAACGTGTGTACAAATATATTTACCCCACCTCCACACCGATCCCCCACCACCCCCCCCCGTTTAGAGCAAAAAATTTTGGGGAAGTAGGCAAAAATTGTTGGTAACATATCGGAATTTCGGAAAAAAGGAGAAGGCGGTGGGAGATGAGGGGGCGCCGAATTTTTCCGTATTCACATTGGCTATCCCCCCCCCCACCCCCTCCCACCCTATGACCACTCGACGAGACATCCTAGGGTGAAAAAACTGGGACCAATTGTAGTGGTAGATTGGTAGGCAGGTGGTGGGAAGTGCGGGGGGGGGTCCTAGTGGGACCGTACTCCACCTGCGCTATCCTCAATGTGCAGCACTTGCGTCGATACCAAGATCCCGCAGTGAGACATTTACTGCGGTAGAGAACATCCAAAATCGATAGGGCGTAGATAAGTAGAGCCTTTGCATTCATTTACATTTACATAGTTGCTCTTCAATTTTAGCCCCTGTGATCCGCATCAGGAGTTTGCCTTGTGAAGACAACCATAAGCGCAAACTACAAGACTTGGATAAATTTCACGCGGCCTCACGCCGCAACACGCCGTAGTGCGCGACGGGCTGGTCACTACAGATGCGATCGGGATATTGTGACAGCGACAAGCATCGCCGAACTGTGGCGAAATTAGGTGTTGTCAGTCGATGGTACGGCTATCCCCTCGAAGAAGAGTCTCGTAATAAGACCCCCCTCTACCGCCACATGGAAGAAGGTCTCGATGCACGACCCTCTCCTCTTCCAAACAAATGCGACCAATAACTGAACCTTCCCTTCAAGTACGAACCCCCATGTGTTATCATACAAACCGATGCCTCTTACTCTGTGTCGGTAGAGCGAAGTGCAGCATGCACTGTGCGCCCGCAAGTTGCATTTTAGGCGGAGCATGGAGGAATCAAGCTACCCCACGGTCCTGGATTCCTGTTCCTGCGCATGTTTGGACGGCAGACCCGCTACGCGTCGACAGCTGGGGCCCTGGTGAGCGTGCGTTTTGAGTTACCACTTGTTCACTTCAAGTCACACTTCGACACTTCAAGTAACTTCAGAAGAACAGTTTGCTGCGCGTTATTTTTTCTTATATATTTATTATGATGCCACGACAGATGCGCCTTTCATCACTTGGGTCGTAATAAATCGAAGCGAGCTACAATCTTAGCTAGCGCTGAACTGGGGTAACATACAATAGCTAAAATAGGAATAAAGGTCCTCAGCCAGATCTTAGCCAGAAGCAATAAAAAATTAGCGAAAAAGCCAGTCCTTCGCCAATTGTAGGTGTATGAATCGCGGTAACTCTCACTTAGCAGTGTAGTGTTAAAAATCAGCGGCCTGTTATGACGCGAGGGAAGCGTCACTCTTAACGACCAATGATAGAGAAAACTGAATATCTTGGGTGTTAGAGTGTCTCCCTATCCCTAACAAATCCAGCTATCCTACCCGCCAACTCTGAGTTGTTAACAAACTAGGACTTCCAGCGGGCCTGACAGATTGCCCCTGGGTGTGGGTTGGACATTGTTGATAAATGGCCAAACGAACTAGCGAGAGACTCCCACCTGTGAAGTACACGTTTGGTTTCAAGTAAGATGTAAGATTCCGAAAAAAAAGGTAAGTACTTACAAACTAAAGAAACAAAGAGAAACAAAAAGCACAAGCCGGCAAAATAAAAGAATGAAAGCATGAAGAATCAAAATCTTCATTCATTTTTCTTACAGTCCAGAATGAAAAGCCGAATTGTCACAGCTTTTCATTTTGGGACTGAACTATAGGTTGTGAGTGCTGACGGATTAGAGGACTACTCACTGAAAAGATAAAATCAAGAGACTTGGGCTGGACTTAGACAAGCAAAAAAATCTTGAATACCAAGAATAGATAACTCAACTTCCCTCAGCTTGCTCTTGAAAAGCGCTGATGCTTCTGAACCCATTTGCCATTCCATAGCCGAAAGGAGCTGAAACCATCTCGTCCCATGAAAGAACAGAGAGGTAGAAACCTTACTGTATTGTTTTTTTTCCTCTACTTCAGGGCACTGCAGAGAGAGCTTGAAGCAGCGCCACTCAACAGGCATTGAACATTCAGACTAGCGAGAGGGGAGTTGTATATCATGACTAGAGCAGTTACGTGCGTTCATTTTACATGAGTTTGTGAACGACTATAGTACGCCCGTAGGCCATGTAGCGTCGCATGGCTACTACATACCCCCCCCCCCCCCCCCCCCGCTCGACAACTTTTTCGCCGAGTATAAACCACAACCACAGTCAGCCATGTCAGCCATCGTACGAGAGCATGGGGAGGCGAAGGGAGGGCGTGGGCGGCAGGGGGTCCGTACCCAACAAACAACACGGGAGGGGGGGGGCCGTCGTAAAAAGCATCGACCAAAATCCCCATACAGAATGCTCGTGCCTGTAGCCTTCGGGACCCATATTCCAGAATAAAGAAAGGATGTAACTTTGAATTCAAAAGCCGCTGCAGGCATAGCAACCGCCACAAAACCAATTGCTCGAATCAAACAAGGCATATCATCTTTATCTCTTATATATCTTTTTTGATGTTGTCTCGTGACCCTTCCATAACCAGCGTTCAATTTGGCCAGAAGCCATCGCTAGGGTCGCAAATGGCCACTGGGGAGGAAGAGGGGGGGGCGTCAATAAAACGGGTCAGCGTGACCCCCAAACAGCAGAGAAGTGTCATAGCCAAGTTCGTTGGAGTGGACGGAAAAGTGAAGAGGACCCAGATGTGAGGAAGACTACAAAATTTCAAAACAACTGATCAGCAATATCAATAGTTAGCATGACCTCGTAAGTAAATGGATGACTCAGCAATACGTCACAGACAGAATCTGCGTAAATCGAACCATTCAAACCCTATAACAAACATGCTGCATGGACGAAAAACCCCTCAGATTAGAAACGACACCTTTCCAGCATCCTCTGCGTAGAAGCATAATGCACGGCGCACACACGGATCAAAAATCGATCGATGATGACCAAATAAACATTTGGAACTCAGTTCAATGGAATATGTGGTTGAAGGCACGAGGTAGAGCACGTTTGCCCGAACGAATATCCTTTACCATGCACAGAGCGCGGTGAGATTTTATTGAGTTGGTTCAGAATGTCGCACAAAGCCGACCTATCTAAAATATCTTCTCAACCTGCGTGTCTTCAGGAAAATGACGGAGCTTTCCAGAAGAAGAAAATATCGGACGTTCTGAGGGCGTCGGAAGTTTCGCGTTCGGAAGAAGTTATTCTGAACTGAACATAAAAACCCACTTGCGATTAATTGTTGCGTAACAGTACTAATTGATGCAGTAAAATAAAGCAAAAACCGATCGGACGCAAGGGAATCACTTCAATATGAGCAGACCGCTCAAAAATTATTTTGGAAAACGATGCTAAAGTGTTGATGCAAGAATGAAAAGGGATAAACATCAAACTCGTTCACTTTCATGACCTTGAAGTGTAATTCATTAAAAAAACCATTTCCACGGCCATTATAAAGACTAACTTTGTAAATGATATAAAGTCACAATCGATCTGAAATTTCCATTCGAAATGATACTGTTCACGATGGTGCTATTAGCCGTATGTACCGTATGCGATTCGTTCTGGATGGACTGCTGCTATTGCTGTTATTGCTGTTGCTGTTTTGGATGCGCATCCTATCCGGCATATTATCCAACCTACTCATCCTATCCTTCATACAGAGGAGAAAACTATGTAAGGGACAAGTACCCTGAAAGGAATCATCTCCACGTCAAACCGTACACAACAAGAAAACGCCCCTATAACGGATATGAACGTGAGTTCACTTTGAACTTCTTGAATCACAAGCCCGTGACCAGAAATTGCGCTTGAGGCTACGTTTATACTTTGCGGCAGTGTCCACCAGTGTCCACCACTGACTATGGCACATCATTGGTTGGAGATTTTGATCGAGTCCGTGAGACTCCCTCCCCCACCCCCGGTTCCCTATTCATCGCCTCATCGAGGTGTCGAGGGGGGGGGGGGTGGGAGGGGTATCTAGTGCACGTGAAACAGTGAAAATCACGAAAAGTCAGGCAATCTCTCTCAGAAGGGAAATACGACCCGCAACAACGAACAAATACGATCTCGCCCCCTTAAAGTCAGTGGAACAAGAGAATTCAACTGTCAGAATAAACTTTTTTTCGGCCTCCCCCCTCTCCCGGCGGCCAAGTGTCACCTCCCCCTGTTGGGGAATCTCCAACAACGATGTGCCTTGCCACTGACGCTCTGGGTGTCCGGCAGCCCAGTGACTAGGAAAGTACAGATATCGATCTAACGACCAGCAGCGTCTACCAGCGTCGAGGGGTGGAGAGCGTGGGGCGACAGGAGGGTACCAGACAGCTGGTCGTATAAGGGGGGATAAAATGATAGCATTCTATTGGCAGAGAGTTTACGGCGATAGGGGTGTAGCAGCTGTCTGCTATAGCCCCATACTCTCCACTGCTGGAAGCTGCTGGTCGCTGGTGGACGGTGGACGCAAGTGGACGCTGGTAGGCGATGTTAGTCGCTGAATCGACAGAACTACCTTTCTGGTCACTCACGCTGCCGGGCGCTCAGAACGATTTTCATGAAAACAGATATCACGATACGATCTACCTTCCTCGCGGCAGCTTACGTCTACTTCAGAAGGCTGAAACAGACTATTGATAGACGCTCTGAGCTACCTATCGTGCGTCCCGTGTAGAAGAGCGTATGTTGGAAAGTATAGGAGTTGAGTAAGAACCTCAGAAGGGAGAAAACTCGGAGCTAAATTTTGCCTTTCCACGCAGAATTGGACTTTCTCACTAGCAGTTTTCTTCCCAGTGTGCTTGAAGGCGAGTGGCACGATAAATTCTCAAGACGTGTAGGATGAATACTCCTAGCAGGACCACAGTTTGAGGCCTCCTGGGATGGACTGCTTAGCACCATTTTCAAGGAAGGTGCCCTAGCGCCCTATTAAGCTACCGACCGGACGCCCACCGCGCCTGCCCGCCTCCAATTGTCCGACCGATGGTGGTGCTAGTACCGCTCTATTGGTGAAGCTTTTTCGCAGGTTTTTGACCATTCTACTTCCTCATTTCCCTGTTTTCCCATTGTAGCATCCCTGCTACAGTCTTGAACAGCGTACCAAGTTATCATGCCCTATGATGCCTTTAACTCTAACGCTATTTAACCACTCTCTTCCCGTTGCAGTAGAGGGACCAGCTGGTATGCCCACCGCTTCCAAGATCGATACGGGGGAAAATGTGAGATATCGAAACGAAAACAGGCAGCTGGCAAACTCGTTAACGTAAATGACCTTGCGCTATGATACTCTGACAAAACAGTTTCGCGAGGCTTATCAAGGCTAACTCCAATTGATAAAAAGTCATTACTGGCCGACGTTTACATCCACATGATTCCATCAGTACTGCTACTATCGTCCGTAACCTCCGTAGCCAGTTTGTTCTGGAACGGGTGCTGTACATCTGGTGGTTTTTATGGATCTTATGGCTCCTACGGGTACACAAACCATTTGTCCTACACGCCAGCCTACTCGTCTTATTCTTCGTACCTACCATATGGCGGCATTATTATCTGGTACCCGGATGCGCTAGAGTATGTGAATCGACGATTGCGTGAGTACTACAGCACAGGATCTGGCTACGTCTACAAAGGTCGAGGTTCGAGGGACAAGTATCCCGAAAGAAATCATCTTTACGTAAGACCGTACACACCGAAACAGCGCCCCTATGGCGGATACGCACGTGAGTTAAAACCAACCCTGATTCAGCACTCTTGCACTTTATATTGCTGTTCTGAGGCTGTCGATATGAAGGATAGGTTTTCCTCCTGAAAACAGGGAGAGAAGTTGCCGAAGGCTTTCGTCACTGAAGGGAAATATTGGGTATTGTTCGCGCGGGTGTAGGATGTGTTAGGAGGGGAGATGGGTCTACTGGTGCGCCAGTCAGTTTTTTTTTCGTTTCTTCTTTTTCCAGCGAGCGACGAGACCCCACCACACCGTTCGTATCATTCGTTTTCTACCAGTTTTTCCAGTTCCCGTTTCAACAACTGGGGTAGAACGGGCTCGCAGCGCTCCACATCCCGCCTCACTGACACATCCCTTCATCCGCAGCGAGCAAGACTGCGCATTCCAACGTGGTTGAGGCTGCGTTCACAGTTCACATCACAAAGATGAAGATTTTCACAATGCCCAATTATACAACCAAAAATAAGTCATCATAATGATCTCGCGGTGATCATTTTTTTGTTCACTGGCCTCTCCCTTTAGAAGTCCCCATGTTTCTTTCACTAAGGAGTGCCTTCTCGTTACAATAGTTTCCACAACCAGTGGTGTATTGGTGCAATCGGAGCCATCCGACATCATGTAACAAGCAGTCTCATCCAGAGATTGTAGATCATGCTGCTGGTACACTCCTGCATGACTCTTGCACCTTCAGCGTTTTCTAGTAGTGTGCTTAAACTCTGTAATTTCATTTATTTCCAGAAAAATATGTAGCAGCTCCACCTCCACCGCCTATTGAATCTATTGCACCACCGGCTCCACCATCGGAAGAAGAGTTTGATTATGAGGCACCAGCACCAGCTCCGAGCAAATATGCCCAGAAATCAAGGCCAGTGAGTGCTACTTTTCATGCCGCAGTGTCCATTGGCACGGCCTCCTCTTAAACGAGTTCTGAAGAGTATTCCAGGTTGAGCCATTGGAACCAAAATTCAATTCCCATGCAGCCGCTGAAACGCTTTCAGAAGGTAAGCAACCCGGCATTCCATCTTTGAACCATTTTTCATGGCGACAGTGTTACAAAACCGAAATTTACTATACGCACATTCGCAGTTCACCTAAGGTGGAGTAAACAATGGCGAGATTCGGCCTGGTGGGTGTATTTCGCTGGTTTTCTTTGATCACTGCCAACGCCTCCCGAGCAGACTTGTGAATGCCTGCAAGGTTATGCAATAGCATGAGCTTCGTTCACTTGACAAGGTTTCACCAGGTGGGGACGTTTGATAGGAACTAGCAAAAGGAACCTTCCGCAGGTGCAACAATGCCCCCTTCTCTTTAGTTGGGCATTGTAGAGGACAGCTTATTCTCAACAGGCACATCGTTGTTGGGGATTCCTCAACAGGAGGGAGGGTCGTATTTGGGTTGAGAATTTTTTCTCGATAGTTGATTTTCTTTTTTTTTTCAGGGACGTTGGGGTGAGGGAGAGGTCGTTTTCCCCTCTGAACGATGCTGATTAGAGGCGTGGCTGACTTTCCTGGTTTTTCTGCTTTCATGAATTAAGTGTAGTGCTCTTCTCGGAATCCATGCCAGGGCACAGGCGCGCTCGATGGGATTCCCTATGGGGGGTCGTATGAGGGCCCGCCCAAAGGCGGTCGGGGGGGGTAGTATTGGGCTGGGAAAAATTTATTTTTATAGTTGATTTTTCTCGCTTTGCGGACGTTTTGGAGGGGGGGGTCGTATTTGCTCATTGTTGGGAGGGGGGTCGCTACCGCTCTAGTCATACATAGAAAAAGCGTGGAGCGGAGCGGCGGTATGTGTAGTTAAGCATGCGACGTACATCGTACGAGCATGGGGGGGGGTCGTACCAGCCCCTGAAAAAAGGATGGGGGGTCGTAAAAGCTCGACCAAAATCCCCATCGAATTGCTGCGCGTGCCGCATCCCCTGCTCAACAGCAAAACTCTTGAACCCCCTAAAAAAGGATCATATGGACTCGACCAAAGCCCCCAACTAATGATACGGCCTGGCTCTCAATTGACGTTTTCTAAAAAATGCCCAGGATATTGTTGTTTTTGCCGAGGGTATTAGGGCGTTTCGGGGGGGGGGAAGGGCGGGCGAAGCTCCCGTGCAAGACTGAGTTACCTTCATGTTCACCGTTCTTGAAACCTGAACATTTTTTGTAAAGGGGTCTTCTACAAAATCTGTTGGTACAATATACAACACATCAGGATTGACGCCACCTGAGTTAAATCACGGCAGCTGGGACTGATTCACCTACCCCGCACCTCCTATCCCCTTCAGGCTCGGGCAACGAAGCTTAGCTCCATCAAAGCAATTCCATTTTTGCACAAGAAGTGCTTTAAATGTCTCCTATCCCCATAAAATTAATCGCGCAGTGTAGTTATTCCTGTAGCAGGATGCCAGGATAAGTGTTAGGCAACGAGAAGCATTGAGACCACCTTCGGTCGTCATGAAAAGGTGTAAAGTAGCGAAATGTATCACCTTGTCGAGAACTCCATCGCAAAACTGTTTTATAAAGAGTTAATGCTAATTTGGTTGCGCAAATGATAGGATTAGATGGTGTTCTTCTCAAGGCTGAGCTACTGGGTGACATTATGGTCTATTCGGTAATCAATAATAAATATTGGGGAAGGGGACAGTAGGCAGTCGTGAAAGCTAAAAATGAAGCAGTGCGGGATTCATTCCGTGAAGGACAAAAGCATCTACAGTCGCTCTTCAAAGGATGACTTAGCAATTAACTGACGTGCAGAAACCCTCCCCTTCATAATCAAGGATATCCGACCTTCGCGTCTCGAAAGTGTTTGAGAGGCATTTCGGCAACGGGGACGGACATTTTGCACTTTGCAGCTTCCCATCAACGTGTCGAGCCATCTAGAGAGATCAT
>MU947621.1:0-11617 GCA_036418165.1 Cooperia oncophora
CTGGAAAAAGCGTTTTACCACTATTCCTTGAATCGCAGTATCGATACAGGTTTTGGCCCTGCGCGCAGTCCTGGCGATCTGATCTTTAACCTAATCGCAGTCTATAAACGCTGCCCAATGCAGCGTTCAGACTTCGCGGCAGCGCTTCGCTCGCTTCCGGCGCTACCGATCGCGATGCTTTCGACTGCGTCGATCGAGTCGAAAGCATGCGCGACTGAGCGCGTCAAACGCGCGACCGAAGCGCTGCGGTCGCGAAGTCTGTACCCTGCTTAATAATCAAGGTGCAAATACGAAGTCGTCCTCATGTAAGACCTCTCTCAGTCTTGATTAAGTCCTTCTCTTTTCTCTCTCTTGCACCTTCACTGGAGCACATTGGAGCAATTTTGGATGTCGACTCTAAATACTCAGATTTGCATTCATGCAATGTGACCTGACTTTCAAGGCTTTTAGAGACTCAACTCAGAGATTTTAAAAGAATTTAGATTGGTCGAGTGCAACAACGATCTGGACGGAAGCTGTATTTCAACCTGTACAATCAGGGAAATCGATTTGCCTATATCAACGGACCAGTCTGTTGTGGGTTTTGTTGGGTGATGCCAGAGAAATACTTCAAGGTAGGCTTTTTTGGGAGATTTAATGATGAGAAGTATAGGACGTACTGTTGGTAACGCTTTGAGAAATACCTGACAGAAATGATCTAAACGAAAGCTCCCAACTCCTGTGAAAAGCATACTGTACACTCACCAGCTAGGACGGTTCTTGCCAAGTGCTAGAGCGAATGGATCCGCAGCTGCAGTGTCGTGCCATTTTCCCCGTTCAAAAGTGATCATCGGGAAGATAGCTGAAATAAAGTGGTACTCGAGTACAGAGATCGGTTGTGAGAGCTGCTCCTTCAGCTACTAGTTTCTAGGCCGCAGCCCTTCCGAGTTGAATTCAACTCTCACTTCGTTTCGAAAAACTGCAGCGTACCGCTTTGAATCACTGGTAATGCGGAAGACTGACCGGTAACGGGCACATTGTCCTACATCTCGATTTCCACAGTCAGGATACCTCACACGTTTTAGAGTGAAAGAGAAGTCAGAGTGAAAGAGGAAAAAACCCAGAGATGCTGACAGTTATCCATCACATTTTAGGTTGGGGACAAGCATTTTGACTCTATAAAACATGGCAGAAACTTACCGCCAGCATAGAAGACCATAACATAAGAGCAGTGAACGAGAATTTTTTCTTCAGTTATACTCACAAGAAGATCACTCAGAGATAGGCATGATAACCAAGTTATTCGGTGGTGTAATTAAGGAATTTTTTACGGATGCAGACACATTCAAGATCACATGTAATCTCTCATTCTTCTTTTGGTGCACCTGTTTTGTGATAAACTTGCGATTTGTCTCCGAGTCCTTTTACAGTGAAGTCCTTAGTTTGTTTCACTGCCTTTTCAGTTCTCTTGATATGTGCTTGACGTGTCAAAAGTGTTATCTAAGTCGCCGCAATTCTAATTCGTGATCACATTTTGTAAACTCTTTGGTAAGCTCTAAGGTCTGACACAAACCGATGATAATACCGAAAACTCCGTGTTAATTTTTTTTAGGATTTCATCGCATTTGAGGACAACGAAGGAAGAAAGAAATTCGGGTAGGAAAACATCACACTAAACTGTCAGTATGAGGTATAGGTAGTCTCAAACGTAGCGAGAGGTGAAGAATGTTAGGCATAGTGAAAGATGTAAACCCTCATAGGTCATTAATTCATTAGTTGAAGTTTGCATCATCAAATGCTTGGCAACTTCTTCTCCTATCTTCTTCTTTTTCCTCCTCCCTCCCTCCTCCTCCTCCTCCACACCACCACACCACCACCACCTCTCCTTCCTCCCTCCAGCCACCATGGTAAAACCTTTGCAGCTCGAGAGAGAGGCTGTCTAGATGGGTCGACACGCCGATGGGAAGTCGTTAAAGTGCAAAATGCCCCCCCCCCCTCCTCGCTCGTTCGCCCAACACAGCGCCCATCATTCCTTATGCGCTTGAACTATTCCTGCTCTGCGCCGCATGTTGACCTCTCGACTGACATTCTAGCCGAAACAGGCGTACTCTGTTCTTATTGGCACTTAAGTGGACATGAGGAATGAATGACATAGGCAGTGTCGGGTAAGAAATGTACAGCGACCCTTGAGCTGCCAAATTTGGAGAAGAACTGACAAAAGTCCTCTTCGTCCATGATGCTCTTCGCCCACATGAACTAGCTTGACATTGAAGGTTCATAGTCGCCGTAGCTCGGACATTGCATTTTCCAGCTATCAACTGTTGAACGGTCCGTGGGCCGGCACTTTGAGGGCACAGTGTACATGAGTGATATACCTAGAGAGCGACCCCTCTTACCACATATATCCTACCTCAGTGCACCTTAGCCTTTGTGGGTTGTCAGCACTAAGCCGTGACGGCACTGTCAAGCACCTACCGCGCAAGTGACATATTTTGCGTTTGAGATTCACACCTCGTGCAAATTCGAAGAGCTCTGCACGCAGGGCCACATTTGGTTGGGGATTGGAGTCAGTCGTTAACCCCCCCCCTTTTTCTTGGGGAGGGGGTGGTGGCTACGGACCCCCCCCCAACAATGAGCAAGTACGACCCCCTCCCCTTTACAACGTAAGTGAAGCGAGGAAAATCAACTATAAGAATAAATTTCTGTAGCCCAAATACGACCCCCTTTTTCTGGCGGCCAAATACGACCCTCCCTGTTGGGGATTCTCCAACAACGATGTGCCTTATCCGCACGTCGGATCAGGCGGCGCGCTGTTCCCAATACGTTTCCGTGGCTTGCAGGAAAATTGGCCGTTCAAATCAGAAGTTTCCCGGGTTGCTAAGGAACTTTTTACTCCGAACACATACTGAGCAGTGGATCTGATCATGAGAAGAGCCTTCTCTACGCTCGTTCTTTTTTCGTTGAGTTCAATTCATGCCTTTTTCCAGGATAAAAACGGTGGACCAATACGCGATATCTGCTGTAGTACCTCGATGACTGACATGCATGGAGTAGAAGTTCGCTTGGTCGAGATACTCGATATTTCACCTACAATTCATTTGAATCGTGATCAAAACGTATCAGTTCCTTAATATCTAAATTCTTGTTCAAGCAGAATCCCATTAAAAGATGCCGTTAAAGTTATCATGTACTCGTCATTATGTCTGACGAGCTTTGTATTTTTACCGTTAGTGAAGGATGCAATAATATTCGGTCAAGATCTATCACCTATATCCTACTATATATAATCCGCTAAGTATGTCTGTCAGTGTGTGTGTGTGTGTGTGTGTGTCCGTCTGTCTGTCACGAAATTCATAGCGAGCGTCACCCCCCCCCTCACAGAAAGATAGGATGACAGTTCCAAGAAGTGATAAACATGGCAGGACGGAAACACTTTTGGTGGGTCACGGAAGGTGATAGCACCTGATAAGATTCGATAAGGGGCCTTAGAAGGGGAGGGTGATCGAGTCCATAGTGCGAGACGCAGCACAGTTGGGACATTTGGTTCCAAGGTAGGATATAGGGTGTGGGACAGCAATATTATTGATGGGTGACAGAGAGTGATATCAGCTTGAAAAGATTTGATAAGGGGAGTTAGGATTGTAAGGTCATCATACTCATAACGCGATACACAGCATCAGCTAGGCGTTGATTTCAGAAAGTGATATAGAGTGGGAGATGAGGACATCGGCGGCAGGTGACAGGAGGTGATAACAGCTGATAGGGGCTGATAAGGAACGTTGCCGTTGTTGTTCTGTCAAAGTTATGTAGCTTTACACTACCAAATTATAGAGTTTTAGTGATAGGGACATTGATGACGGGTGACAGGCAATCTTATCCCATCACTTCTCTGATAACAGTAGAAAAAGAACTCATTTCACTATCCTACTACATAATGTCGATGTCGACGACGGGGAGAGGGGGGTGGGGTATGTAGTTCGCCTAAAACAGGAAACTCCGGGAGAATAGAAAACCTAAATAATGCGGCGCTGCATGCGTTCAACAGCTCAGCTCTTTTTACTTTTGACCATTCAATTACAGATGAGAACGAATAACAAGGGAGTATAGTACCTACTAATAACAATACTTCAGGGAGCGGATTGCATGCTAATTGAAAAGGGGAACATTCATCGGTAGGCAGGTAATGGAAACGAAATCTTTTACTGAGCGATTCATACTGCGCTGCATTGGCCGACTACACATTGTATGCTAAGTAGTGCAGGATCCTAGGCCTTGCTCTATCTGTCACGATTCGATCACTACAGCGCCGTATGAGCAGCCCACTATTGAAAAGGTTCCGTTGAAATTATGGAGCGCGCCTGGCGAAGCCAGGCCAGATCGGCGAAGCCGAGCTAAAGAGAAGGAGGAGAGCTCGGCGTTCAGCTGGGCGTATCGTGGGCATATTATACAGGGGGGGGGGGGGGCAAAAAAAGTCACTTTCGACCGAGTCACATATCAGCAAAGTTTTCGCAGCCCAGACAGAGGACGTGGATACGAGTACCAGGGAAGATACCCAAGATGTTCCTCGATAAGCAGGAGCTGGCTCTCGCCCATCACCTTCATGTACACCAAAATATGAAGTCATCTCCAGTCGCAGCCTGACTGGAGAAGACCTTTGGAATTCATGTCACCTCCAAACAGCTGCGAAACTTCTAGTATGGGTCACCATGAATAGCTACCTCTGGAAGACCTCCAACATCGAGCAGCTCCGACAACGTCGCCACGGTCTAGGACATCATCTTCACCGCAGTCGCCAAGGCGCGGGTGATGGTATGGACCTGAGTACCTGGAATGGAAAGACCGATATTTTCTTCGTGAACCCCGGACTGAAGGTGAGCGCTGGCGATAACATCGAGCAACTCGAGAAGAATATCCTCCCTACATGTCGTCACCCGTACCTTCTTGGAACTTTCGTACTGCTACGAGGATGCGACACCACGTGGATTCGAAGGGCATTGGAAAAACACTCGCCCACTTGGAATGGAAGGACGTTGAGTACCTGAAGAAGATGGAATATCCAAGTAGGTCACCTGACCTAAACTCTCTCAATTACCCGGTTCGGCGGAGCTCAACAGGGTGGTCTACAGTGGCGGAGAAACCAACTATATCGCTGAACTCACCAGGAAAGGATGTTTGGTCGAAGTGGCCGTTCGAGATGAGATGTATACCATCTGATGCCTTTTTGGAAGCTGATTACAAATCTGCATTCCATATCTGCTAAACGGTTCTCTGAGCAGAGTTGTGCAGGTTTTTGACCTGGTCACCCCTATTTTCATCATGTATGTAAGGCACAGACCCCCCCCCCAAATTCGCACAATTCCCGACCCGAGTTGCTACGCATCAAGAACTGACCAGTACGCTCATTCTTCATGGGAATAATAGGTTCGCGCATTCCGCATCCCCCGTCAATTGACAGCGACTGTGACGCATAGAGAGGAACGAATCTTTGTGGGGGAGGGGGGGGGGGGGACGTAGCCCGAATTTGAGATTCTGAAGTCAAATTCTCCGAAACAGTTGGTGCGCGGAACCCATACTGCTATATATAAACGGCAACGTCTGCCTGTCTTTGTCTGTCTGTCTGTCTGTCTGTCTGTCTGTCTGTCTGTCTGTCTGTCTGTCTGTCTGTCTGTCTGTCTGTCTGTCTGTCTGTCTGTCTGTCTGTCTGTCTGTCTGTCCGGAAATTCGGAATCACCTGAAGAGCCAGTTGGAGGGGGCGGGTCAAGGGTGGGTTGGGTAGGGAAGAGCAATATGTACAGTACACACATGGGCTGAGCTAGGCTCCAGCCCATTAGTGCCGCGCGGGCGTCGCGCCGCAGTTGTGAGCCTACAAATTTCAAAAATTCGTAGCTTGGTTCCAAAAAAGCCCCAAGAGCGGAAAAAGTGGCAAACGATAGGCAATCGGTTGGCGGTCGAAATGAGTGAGACAAACCCATTTGGGCGGGGCGTTCTATAGGTGGGCGGTGCTTGCTACGAAACTTTCAAAAATTCGCAGTTCGGTTCCAAAAGAGCCCCGAGAGCGGAAGCAATATATTTTCAAAATAAAACTCGTTGTTCGACAACCATGGATGGTAACAAGGAACACAATCGAAACAGCGACTAATGGTGATCATTGATAAGCTAAATTGGTGAAAAAAAATAGCCAAAGTCAGTGTGTCAGGTCCCAGATGTACATTCAATGAATGGTGACGGGGAAATCAAACACCGGACGCTACTCTTCGACTTCACTGATAGAAACCATTCATCTACTAATCATGAAAACATGCACACAGAGACACAACAAAGAGAAACAAGAGAAAACAAAACAAAAGAGAAAAAGATTTAAAAAAAACACAAAAAACTGCGAAACTAAATGAGAAAGTGAATTACCTATATCGATCGTCACGAGCGGTCGCGACGTCTCGACCGCTTCTGGAAAACGTCATTGGAGCGTAGTCGTATTCACGTCCTCTGTCTGTGCTGCGAAAACTTTGCTGATATGTGACTCGGTCGAAATGTCTTTTTTTGGCCCCCCTGGATAGAAGATTTTGCTGATTACTTCTGCGCAGAGGTGGTGGAAAGGTGTAACTTCTGATTTTAGGTGATTTTTGTCCATGCAAGCAGATGTTTGTTTAGGGTTTGGAAAGGACAATACGCACAAATCTGTTTGAGATGTATTATTTAGTCATCTACGTACTTACGAGTTCATGCTAACAATTGATATTGCTAATCAATTTTTTATTATTTTGTAGTCTTCCTTACATCCGGGTCTTCTGCAGCTTTCCGTCCGCTCCATCAAACTTAGCAATGACACTTTTGTGCTGTTTGATGCTCACCGACCCTGCGTTTGCGACCGCGACCGTTCCCATGTCCCCTGCACCCAAGAGCGACCCATTTCTGAGGATTTCGCATGAAAAGAGGGCTTCTGAACGGAGCAGTTAATTCTGTAAAGAATACACTCATAATAATTTTCATTCTTCTATCATCTTGGCTTCCATAGCGTCACTCCCACTGTGACTGAAATGGTCCATACAACGTTGTTCGTATGCGGACTGCCTTGAGATCACGTCCCCTACTCTAGCTCGCTTGGATGCGCTTATTTCCTTTGACATTTGAACAGAAATAAAACTGAATAAAAAATAGGCTGTAAAAAATAAAATTTTGAAATAAATAAAATAATAATCAACAAAATCTTCTATACAGTGGGGCCAAAAAAAGACATTTCGACCGAGTCACATATCAGCAAAGTTTCCGCAGCACAGGCAGATTTTGTTTTCACTTTGACATCAGCTACCGCAGTCTCTGTATGTGACACATGGACATTTCAAGTGGGAGACTGGTGTTAGAGGCACTGCTCGCTTCAAAAATGGTGAGTTGTTGCAGTTCAAACGCTGATGGCAAGATGTAAATAACCCGAACGTTAAAAAAAGGCAAAAATGCCCGAAATGTTCCATATAGAACCCCATGCTGAGCCGAGCTTGAGCGTGCACAAGGAGAGTAAAGGGTGTATTCAGATGGTTTTACACTTTTTAGTGACACCTTTTTCTTCATGGCACCTCACTCACCATTCGAAATGAAAAGAGTAAGCAGCGGAACAACTGCACACCAAGAATCCTTTAGAAATGAAGGTTGGGAGTTGCGGTAGTTTCGTCGCGATTGCGTTGCACTTTCCTCACGTATTTTTGAGCTATTAATGGACAAACCCTGTGGGTTGTATATTGTGGAAAGTAGCGTTTGATTACAAACCTACTCACGCTAAATGAGCTCTCGAGAGGATAGAAAGCGAAAATTTTTCATGAAGAACATCTCACTTAAGGGCCTGGCAGCCTCTATGGACGATTTTCTCGGACCTGCGCGTTCTAGCCACGAAGCGAAAGAAGTTGCGAGGGCCGGCATCTTCAAGGCTTGCTGCGTAGCCGCAAACGTGGGACAGTGTTAGAGACTGCGGGACAAACTGCTTGTACAAGGACGCAAATGAACGAGCTTCTCTTTGAGCATGCTGATGGTGAGTAAGTTAAGCCAAATAGTTGGAATCTAGAATTTTTTCGCAAGGCGGGCTAGTAGTACATCTCTGAAACTCTAGTTGGAGGCCCAAAGAATGCTTCACAGTCTCAAAATATGGGTAATGAACAGCAGCGGTAAACTGGAAGAGCCTCCCTCCTTCACTTAATACCGTCTGTTTTCCTCTGTTCGCTCGGAAATGACCTGGTAAGAGACAACTAACTGTGGAGAACAATCTTGAGTTCTGAGGCAGGTTCGGACTTGTGAAGACAACTAGTTGAAGAACTAGCCATCAAAGGAACGCTCCACGATCACCTATGAAAATGCAAGATGTTACGTGGGAAGGTAGTTCGGTCCGGAGTGGACAACCCTAAGCGAGTTACGTGTTCAGTGGTACATCCCTTCTTCCAGCGACTCCGCCTTCACATTCAGGGTACAGCATCGTTGTGTCAAACCCATGGGGGGGGGGTCGTACTTTTGCTCTGGGGAGGGGGGGGGTCGTATTTGTAAGACAAATTTATTTTGATAGTTGATTTTTTCTTGTGGAAAAGGGGGTCGTATTAATTTTTTATATGCACTATATGCATTCTGTACGCCCGTGGGATATACGTTGCATAGTTATTATATTATGGCACACCCCATCCTGCATCTTGTTCACATTCCGCCTCCCGGCGCGGCCCTACAACCATAATGCTCCTGGGCAGGTATCATGGAATGGGTGCATTCAAGGTTTCTTGTAGTCATAGGGCTTATCACTGGGGATCAGCGAGCGATCTCTTCGGTCTTTCACCTCTACAGTTGCTTGAGGCTAGAGGAGGCCTGACGAATGCATTTTCAACGTTCCCTTTGGCATTTTCTCTTCATAGACGGTTCACTTGGCGAATTTTCTTCTACTTTTTTGCGACATCACCTATGCTTTTTATAGCAGACCGTGCCTTTAGATAAAAACCTATCCTAAAAACTTGTTAGCTTCAAAGAGAATTTAGCTCAGTAAAAGATAACAATAAAGTCGAGCCTCAAAGAGGTGTTTGTAGACTATGGGGCAGTGAATAACACTTATCACTTAATGCAAAATTCATTATCATAGGATATGTGTAGTAATTTCCAGAGTGATTGTGTTAATGTTATTGATTATGTGCCTTAGGATGATATTTCAGGAGAACAACACAGTTGCGATAAACCCCCATATACACATCTATATGACCCTTCCCCATTGCTTTTAATAGGGAAGGAGCTGTTTATCGTGCATGATAGGAACTTCTGAATCGCCTGACGCTCGATGTGCCTCAACAACACAGGGCGACATTGATGGCGATTCCCCAGTAGGTGGAGCATCTTTTGGTCGCTGGGGATGGGTCGTATTTTGAGTGATAGTCTTAGTTTTGATAGTTGATTTTCGGCACTAGTGTACTATTCGTACCCAAAAACTCAAATTTTTTTTCTCGCTGAAACGTCGCCTATAGATGTAATTCAATGCCCTGGTTACGAATATCAAATTCGTTTGAGCGCTGGCGCCATTAGCGCCACACCATCTTTTCCACCAAAATCGATGAAACTTGCATGTGTGGGTTAATTGAGGTCCTGATCACGAATACGACACTGAAATAATTCTTTATCCATGATCGCATCAATAAACTTGATATGTGGCCCTAACCCTAACCTAACCTTAACCCCCATATACAGGTTTTCACCGACTTTTGTGAAAAGTGGTTGCGCCAAATTGGCGCGCGCAAGCGCGCTAACGAATGTGATATTCTGTGCAAACTCGGGCATCGAGCTACATTTCCATAGGACCACGTTTCAGGCGAAAAAATATTTTGATTTCTGGAGGGTAGGAATAGTTTCGTAGTGCCGAATTCTTGCCTGTAATTACGAAAGCGCCATAGCGGGTGAGGGGGGGGTCGTATTTGCCGTCGTTTCCTGGCAGGATCGCTATTTGGAGTTGCGCGTTCTTCTCCCATTCTTGTAGGCACAATACACCCTCCCCCGCTGCGTCGATCTTCGAACAAAGGAGGAAAACTGAAGGAGTCGTGACTCAGTCAGTTCACCTTTAAAGAGGCACGGTATGTGCGGACTCAACCACAGTCCCAAACCACAGGATGTGCGGACTCAACCACAGTCCCCAACCAATGATCTGCCCAACAACAGGTGACCACAATCAATCCTTTCTTGTGTAAAAAACACATTTATTTTTGTACGAACAGCGCACCATTAGGGTACATGATGCACAACAATAGGCGCACAACCGCTATTCTTACATAATCGCTTTTCTTTCTAGCGCTCTTCTTCTGAACCACTGCCTTCCTTGGGCGATTTTCCAGTCTTCATCGCCACCTTGCTCTTTTTGGACTTCTTCTTCTTAGTTTTCGTCTCTGATAAAAATAGTGAATTATTACAAACGAATTATAAACGAACGATTTCCAGTAGTACAATGAAAACCCGCAAAGAAGGTAAGCATATTGACATATCGTCGATTGAAAGTGTTAGGTATAGTAAGCTGGAGGAGATCTGATCAAGTATTTTTAACTTTGCGAAGCGGTCGTCTTACTTTGCAAGGCACTCTCGACTAACTTATAAGAGCTGGTACCAACGACGCCAGTAACGCCACAAAAACCTAGTGCTTGACGCTTGAACCAAGCGAGACGGACTCCACGAAATCGATGGCACTGAGCTGTTTTGTACAAGCCCTTCAAATCTATTGGATAGGATTTGAGATTAAGACTGAATGACGGTCCGCAACTGAATTCTTTGTGACAAGACGATGTCAGACGCCTCAAATCGAAGATCTTGATGATCAGACCGGTTGTGCTGTATGCGGCGGAGTGCTTGCCTACGACCAAAGATGTTGAAGTCCGTCGCGTGATGGAGACCAAACAGTTACGGCGGATGGATGGTGTCACATGTACGGGTCGGATTTGCAATGATGACGTACGTGAAGAAGTTCGGCATAGCTTCCATAACTGATAAAATGCGAGAATCTCGTCTCCGATGGTATGGCCACGTACTCCGCGCAAAGACATACACCGTCTGCAAGGCTGTTCTCCAGCTCGAGGTGCTCGGAAAACGCCCTCAAAGACGCCAAGCAAGCGACGACGCTGCACGCGGAATTGAAGAAAGTTGGTGCCTACCTATATCGGGCATTTAATCAGGAGAAATGGCGTCACAAAATCAGAACGCACCTCGCCAAAGAGCGCTGAAGAATGAGTAAAAACGATGGCAACTGAAATGCTTATTTGTTCTAGCAGCCCTGTACAGGCGTAGTGCATTGAATCTGCAGAGGGCTGAAATCTGCATTGCAGCGAACGTTTCAGATAGTGAACATTCGAAGGCACGCTTCGAGATCAGGTGAGGATTTCCTCTACCTTCGCGCGCAAGTGGGGTAGTGGCACAACAGTGTGGAACAACCGGTGCAGTACACCGCTTTGTACCACTTTTGCGACGCGAAATCAGATGAAGGGAGCGCTCAAGCCGTCACCGTTCTGCACACGCCCTCCAAGCACAGAGAGTCCATTGACAACTCTGGCGGTGCGGCTGTAAGTACAAATAGAGATGTTTCTGGAGCCCGCTCGAGTAAATCGATAATTAAGAGGAGCACAGGTGAAGCAGATGCTTAGATTTCTTG
>MU947632.1:3161-15421 GCA_036418165.1 Cooperia oncophora
TGTGTGATAAGGTAGTTGAGAGTAAATTCGAAAGCGCCCAATCTATCAGTAGACGACCTACTGCCACGCTATCGCACACCTGTGCTTCGTCTAGCATTGTCCCTTTATGCGGAAGGTACCATCTTTTTTCCAGTTCTTTCACCTCTTGATAACATTCCGCGACGGCAGATTGAATCTCTGATAACCCACAAAAATGAAGGCTAAATTGTCTATATGAGTTGATCGTTACCAGATTTGGGATGCCAATGGATCCAGGGAATTTCTTGATGCACTTGGCTTCACTGACAGAGAACAAGGCGATCTTGGACCTGTTTATGGATTCCAGGTTTGTGTCTCTTCGATGCAGGTTTTCTAGGAGAAAGAGCTTAGCTTTTCCCTAGAAATGCACTGGTTATGGCATTTCAGATAGATGTCATGCTGCATTAAACTCATTGTCTTCAGTGGCGCCATTTTGGTGCAACGTACAAGGGCCCGAACGCTAACTATGAAGGTGAAGGAGTCGACCAGCTTGCCGATGTAATCCATCAAATCAAGACAAATCCAGATAGTCGGCGAATCATCCTCAGTGCTTGGAATCCGTCAGGTATGCTGACTCCCCAGAAACCTGGGGATTTGGCGGGCGTTTTGCTCTTTACGTAAATTTATGTCCTGTCTGTATCCTGCAGAATGCTTTCAGATTTAAAAATCATGGCCCTTCCTCCGTGCCATACGCTCTGTCAGTTCTATGTACAAGATGGAGAACTTAGCTGTCAGTTGTATCAAAGAAGTGGAGACATGGTACTTAGGTTTTTCTACGTCAGGACAAATTTGCTTTTTTTGTGGTCTGACTTCAAATTGATCTTCTCTAATGCATTATTCAGGGACTTGGTGTTCCTTTCAATATTGCCAGTTACGGCTTGTTCACCCACATGATTGCTCACGTGTGTGGCTTGAAGGTAGGTTTTCACTTCGTCGGTGGGGTGAACATGTTTTTGCGAACTGTCTTCAAAAAAACCCAATTTTAAATTTTTGACGTGGTAATCTTGTCCATACGACTGAGAGGCCCATGTGTACAAGAATCAATATCGACGCTCTCTTAAAGTCCAAGGTATTCCCAAAAGCTCACGAATTAATATACGTTATAAAATGAAGGGCTCAGAGAGTCTCTTCAAATAGTTTGCCGATTATGAGATTTATAAACTTCCGCTGTAAGGAGCGAAACTAGTGCCACTTTGCTTTCGCTGACTCTGCCCTAAGTGGAAATATCCGCCGATTTGCACGTACTTGCGCAACTGTAGCGAGAAGAAATTGATGATCGCTACCGTACGTGAGCACAGCTTTCTGGAGACGCGCCTTCATATCTTTGGATACGATTGCTTGGCGCACTCGCACGACCGGAGGCCCTGCGGCGCTAATCAGTGGGTTGCGTGTGCGCAAAGGCAGACTTGAACAGCCGGCGCCGTCGCCGCTAGCGATTCGGGTCGAGAAGTATGAAACGCACTCGTTGTGGTGTCCGCTTACATTCCTGAAAAATCAAATCCGTAGTGCCTTGTTACAATTTCTTGTGAACTTTCCCATTGTCTCCCGTCGCAACTTGTTTACGAGGCTTTAGGCTGGCGTTCATACTTTGCGTCAGCCATGCCGCGTTTCGAGTGTATACCAGCGCCAGTGAATAGAGAAGTATAGGTTTGATCTTGCATGTGCCAGCATACAGCAGCGTTTCGAGCGACTCGGGAAGTATAGAGATCCGATTACAGACGCACCAGGTGTTACTGCGGCGCTTGAGCTGTAGCAAAACTGCTCCGCAAAATGGCTAGCGCGACGCTAGGGATCCGGACTATCTTGCATTTCCTAGCTCCAGAGACTTCGCTGTACGCTTGATCGATACCTAAGGTTCCCTAGTCGTGGGGAAACTCTGCCGTATGCTGATGCGAACTATGGGCTCAGCCTTACTGCTCACTGTCGTGGCTTGAGATGCCTGTGAAAGTAAGCAGTGCATGGTGCACATCTAAATCTTTGAGGGATTATAACGCCTTTCTAACAGAATTTAGAACAAGGTAGTGGCAAGATATCTGAATATTATCACAATCTTGGACAGTTGCAGCTCGAGCGAACACCTAGCGCCTTCCCAACGATAGAATTCGGTGAAGGAATCAACACAATAGACGATTTTACCGCAGAGAAAACTCCATACTGAGAGAACTTTACAATCCTCAAAACCGATCAAGATGGCGGTTTGATGTGGACATACCGGTGGAAGTTCTCTATTTTCTAACTTTTCTACGTTTTCATATCGAACTTTTTCTGATCTCAATCCGATTTTTTTCCGTGAACTTTTCTAGGGTTCTTCAATAGTAACACAGAAAATGTCTTGTAGATACTCTAACCTTTTTTGTCATTAATCTCTACTATCGTCATATGTGACACAACCTCGACTTACCGGTTTGGAGACCCGCTCCATAACTTCTTTGTTCAAAACGGTCTCATCACGAGTTTGAAGAGTTGCATTCCTCTGCAGTTACTAAATATTTCTATTCCTCTAAGGTTAACGAGAAGACAGTTTGATCTTCTGTATCCTCGAACATGTAAGGCCTCGGCTGTGTGAGCGTAGCCAACCTAGACAGCTAAAGGCAGTCAAAAACGCAGATAGCGCCAGAAAAGAGCGCACACGACTCAGTAAAAGGTGTCAATACACCTCCTCACCACTTGATGTCTGTAAAAAAAGGTACCCTGGCGCGCTCGCAAATATTTCTTTGAACACGCCCTCTACGTTCGAGTGGATGTGGCGTGTAACATCAGTGTCGCTTGCTTTGCATGAGAATGTTACCACCCTTTCTCAAATTTTCGAACTGGTATTTTGTATGAATCCTTTACCTTACACCATTCTACCTTACTTCGTTCTTTTCTATACACTCTCTTGTTCCGATAAGAATAAAAATGGCCATTTTTTCAGTATTTCACGGATAAGGAATTCATGTTCAATTTCATTCAAGATGAGGGAAGATGGAACTTGTCATGCGCAAATTATTCTATGCAAAATTTGAGGAAAAACTATCAGGCTATTTAGAAAGTTCCCGTCCACTTCTGCCACTTTTTCAGAATTATTTCTCTGTGTTAATATTACATTCAAAAGCTAGTGAACATATGCACCATTACTATCTGCCGCCAATTGCCATTTATCAGGTAATTTATGGATGCCATATCCATAAACTTCTTGGTTTTCCACGAATAAAGTTCACCGAGGCATCCCTCAAGTTTCTCCCTACTGTAAAACTGGTTCTTCTGCAACTGGTTGGTCAACGAAATAAAGGGATGGTGGTATAATGGAGCCTGGTATGGGATAATGGGACCACGCGGCATCGCGCGCGACAATTGCAAATACCGTATGGTTACGATCGGCGCGCGCTCGCGATGGTTTTGTTATCGCGACAGTGACATTTCGCTGCTATTTTTTCAACAGGACAGTCCGTCGTACCTCAACAATGCGATACTAACCATAAGTACAGTCTCCGAGATTATACTGTCCGGAAATTGTGACAGCGGTTGAGCTAGGTTAACTCGCGAGCAGTATTTGTACAGGTTTCTCTGCACCATAATTTTTATGTAAACACTCTAGTTAAGCAATTAAAAAAATCTAACGGTCATGACAAATCCTGGTCCTTCCAGAGTGGAGCATGGCTGAAAACTGAAGCGAACACAATTTAAATGAATAACGCAATGACATGGTGGTTCCTTGCGAGCGTGCGATCCATCGCGAGCAGGCGATGTTTCCAAATTGCCGCGAAGCCGTGCCTAAAGACCTCTCATTGGTGCCGGGTATGTGACAAGAGAATCGTAATTCACCGCGCTGGTGGGCGTCGCGTGCGACGTCGCGCCCGCAAATGACGATGGTTCCAGGTAGTAGATGGCGACAACAGGCAATTCAGAACCGAAATAGTCATGAATGTCTACGATGACGGGGTCATGAAGTCCGGTGCTCCAATCGACAGGTCAGCAGGAGTTAAGAACGCAGCCCCTATTGCCGCGCGCGTGGCGGAGCGGCAAATTACGACCCCCTTGTTCGTCTCCCATTGGGGCCAGGTCTGGTGAATACGATGGGTGGGGAGAACATACCATCCTAATTTTTTCTGAGTCTCCTGCGCAACGTGTGGACGCGCATTATTCTCCAGGAGGGAAGGTATTGTCTTGTTTTCCACGACAAGCTGCTTCGCTGCAGTCCAACCTACCGTGAGTATTTCTAGTTACTGTAGTGTTTGTAGGTAGCAGCTTTCCGTGATAATCTTTTGCAGTTCCACCAGACACTGAGCATTACGTTTCTTGGATGAAGTTTCGGATTTGGCAGGGAAATTCCTGTTTGCCGTGGCTGAGCTCCTGACGCTTTCGAGTGTGGTCAACAAAGACCTCATATTTCGTCGCTATTGCCAAAGTTTTCGGGTGAAGGAAGTCTCCGCCAATTTTCGTAGGGGTGCATGCATTTCCGCAAGCCAGGTTCTTGCATGCATCCCTGCGCACCTGTAGCTGGTGACCACTAAGGTCATACGTTTCCCATGCGCCCTATCTCCAGGTTTTCCCAACTTTCGAAAGCCATTCAGATAGCTAACTATGGTGGTGTGACGGAATTAGAGATCAAGAATGAAATCAGTAACACGTGAGATATTGCGCTGATATTGCCATACAGATGTTATCGAGTAACAAGTAAGGTAAGCCTCATTTTGAGCATATGTGATGAGTGTGGAGCAGGCGAAAAATGATGCGTATTGGGCAGCTGTTCGAATGTACATACTTCATAAGTACCGCAAGACATTGATAGTCCTCGGTGTTGGCTTGGTCGCGGTAACAGCTGGCACCATATACTATGTGAAGTATCGGGTGAGTTTGACTTCTTGTTGATTCTTCTATTATTCACAGAATTGTGACTTATCCAGTGCTGGCCTAATTCCTGCGATGTGACCCCTAACTCATTGTCAGTCGACCAGTGCACAGAGAGTGCGCCAGGCATTAACATTCCATTTGAAATGAAGGCGATTCACTAGATCAAAAGCGTGTTGTTACGGAAAGCTTGTGCTAACCACTAGCGGAAGTTTGGGTGAATTGTGTCCAGGTTTGACGTACCCACACTTTCCGGTGAACCGTGATCTAATCCATGTCATTGTAACAAGTTGTACACCAAACCTGGAGCACCTTAACACCTGGAGGGTCGTGCCTGCCAAAGCATCAACAGGTGCAGAAAACATGTGTTAAGCCAGGGGATGGGATATGCAAGGGTAGGGGATTCGAGATGGGTGTGTCGAGGGTATGAGGCAACAGTCTGTCCACAGAGCCGCCCTGCAGTTCAGAGAGAGAGTGCAGAGAAAGACAGAAAAATGATCCAGATCGGAAGAATTCGAGTTTTGGTAGTCCGTAGATCCCTTCCAGTTAACTCTTTGGAACTGCAGGGACTATAGCGCTTACATAAAACTGCACAGGGCACAGCATTGGTTCGGGATTCCCCATGGGGGGTCGTATTTGTTCGCGTTGTAAAGGGGGGGGGTCGGATTTCTCGTTTTACCTTTGAGGGAGGTTACCTGTTGCCTGACGTTTCGGGATTTTCCTGTTTCACGTGTACTATATACCCCTTACCCCACCCCGCCCGCCAGGGCACAGCATTGGTTGGGGAATCCCCATGGGGGGGTCGTATTTGGCCGCCAGGAGAGGGGGGGGTCGTAGTGAGTGCGGCAGCCAGTAACGAGCAGCGCAAATTGTCAATGTGCTGAGTCCTGTACAGCGAAACTTGCTTTGTAGAGAACTCGGATATGCAAAAAAATAGTACAAAACTTTCATCAAACTAATCCGAAATAACTGCAAATATTAATAAGTCGACATCATCTCGTAAGGTCCGTTGGTGACTAAACAGTACAAACAGTCAAACTCTGGTTCGCTGCCAATGATATGGCGTGTCCGCGGTCGCGCTTGGCGCTGAGCCAACCTTTTTTCTCGACAAGCGACAGGACTACCATATCGTTCGTATAGACGTTTTCCAGCAGTTGGTCTCCTTTATCGGAGTCAGCAATTGGCGGAGCACGAATCTGGCAGCGTCGACAGGGACATGTTCCATCATACGCAACGGAAAACACTGTAAACAAGTGCACAGGCTCGCCATGGACCTCCCTGAACCTATAGACACATTTGCTCGCGTGGACAGACATTACGCACAAGTTGCACCATCCCATCACTTCTGCGCGGACCTCAGTGCGCGGCGCATCCAAAGTCAGCGTGATCGGCGCTAAACGAACCATATTCTGCTCCTGCTCCACCACAGGATACGTTTTTCATGCGTTCCTGGTTATTCGAACACGCTCACTTGAAACGGTACACAGGAAACGGGTTTTTCGCGAGCTCGTAGTACTGCGCGAGAAATCCCCATCAGATCTCATGAATCCCGAGGACTTCCGAAACAGTTCAATAGGTTTTTAGAAAGAGCAAGTCTTCATACACTCGAATCCGTTCTCAGATTTGTGAAATGTTGAGTTACAAAAAAAATATATTGATTCAAACCTGTTCCTGAAAAAAATCCCCATCGAATCCCCAAGGCAATTTCTCTGTGATTTTTGCGACCTTCATGAACATTTTAGTACTTTTAGGAAGACCAAACCTTCCTCTACACGAATACGCTTTCCCATTCCCCAGGTCCGCTTTTGAGGAAGTTATGGTCCTTCAAAGACACCCTACTTGCTGAAAATTTGTTTCCCACGGCTGGTCCTGCCCAGAATTCCTTTCCCCGGTCCTTTAATCGATAGTCGATTGAGCTATGCAAACGGGACAACTTTGAGAACGGCTGGCCGCAATTGCACCACTGACGCCTTCTGAGTCGGATTCAGTTGAGGAGCGAGACGAATCGTCCGCGTTAAAAAGCTTTTTTGTTTTTAGCTTTTCCTTTTTTGTTGTTCTCGCGGTTCCTAGCTTGGTTGGTTATATTGCACCTCCAGTGAAGTGAATACACTGTGAATACACAAAAAGCCTGTTTTTCACGAGTGGTGCCCACCTGCGATAAACTCGTGATTCCTTGCCTTTTTTCTGCTCTCGCACTCCAGCGAAAAGAGCAACTATGCGACTGCGAACACTGCTCTGTATAATTTTTATGCGTTGTTATGTAGGCAATATAAACCGAACGGCAAAAAAGGGGGGTCGTACCGAACCCCCAAAAAGGGGGGGGGTCGTACAGGCTCGACCAAAATCCCCATCGAATGCTGTGCCCTGAAACTGCAGCCGCTCTCTGAGAAGGGCCATAGAAGGGATCGTGCGAAGCTTGGATAATCGCAGTGTGGGACCTGTGGGACCATTTCGCACAGTTTCAGAAGTATGTGTTTTCACCACGGAGTTCCTCCCCTTCGAGGCTAAGGCAAGAATTCTCACCTTCATCAGGCGATCTCAGTATTACCCTAGAAGACACTCTCAATGTCTTTCTTCGCTGACCTGCTTCCTAATCTATATGTTATAGAAGAAGCGTGAAGAAAAGGGTTTGAAGAAAGCAGTGAAACCCGGCTCCAAAGGTAAGCTTCGTTTGTCTCTTCTTTCGTACGCTCTTCCCACTAGTCACGAATATGCCTCCGCAACTTACGCAGACTCTCAGCAACCCGTTGAATTAGCCAGTGAAACCCTTGACGGTTTCATACATCCGCGCGACAAAGCCTGCTGGCGCGTCACGGATTTCCCCTGAAGTGTCCTCCTACTGCATGGATTCCCGCATGCAGCTGTGGAACGCTCCAAAAGGTACTCATTAGGGTTGTCGATAAGAAACAAGTATATATCAGTGATAGAGATTTTTGCTGCCTGCTATATCACACACCTGTAACAAGCACGATCTGAAGTGATATCCTGCTGTTTTGCGGGGGACGGGGGGGGGTGAGGCGGGACAGAAACCACGTATGATCACGGTAGCTTGTGCAGTGCCGTTAAACGCGTGAATCAGCTCTAAGACAGCAGGCCAGACTACATTCGCTTCCTGTTAGCACCGCACCTATTACACATCTTGGCTCACTCCTCCACGCTTAGTGCCCGTCGGACTTTGCAGAGAGATGGCTGTCGACCTCTCACTTGCGGCGTCCTTCCCATCCACAGTCTTCTTCCTAACCGTGCGGCCTATTTGCACTCTTCCTGAAAAGTGGCTAAAGCAAAGCAGTCGGGGACAATGTGATGAAGCTCATCCCGCCTTCCTCACAACGTCTCCGTCTGATTGCGCTGTACAGGCTATATGGATAGCGATAGAGATTACAGTAACCTTGTGTTACAGATTGTTTACTCCGTTAACCAGAGGTACAGTAAGCAGTCATTATGTCGTGCGTCGTTTGTAGGCTTCCGGTTTCAAGATGTAAGAGCCCAGGAGCGTGCTTGTTGCATTCGTGCTCGTAAGCTTCCTGAAGACAAAATGTGCACTCATCTCCGAGAGCAGTCGGTGCATGTGCAAGGCGAACGGATCTGAACCTGAATTAGCGTGTCACTTTTTCCACTCAAAAAAGCACAGAGGGAGGTCTGTAGGGTAATGGTGCCCGAGTGCTGTCTCCATACTCCACCCGCGATATCCTTCTGTGCAGCACTTGCATCGATACCAAGGACCCGCCGCGAAAAAGGCACTCAGCGGTGTAGAACAACCAGAAGTGAGAGGGGGCAGATGAATAGCGCGTTTAGCTATGTATGTGGTTGGACGTGTGGCAGCGCGGGTGGAGCATGGAGATATTACGTAGAAATCGCTATACTCCTGCCCCGTTACTGTCATGGCGAGACTCATAGTTCTACAAAATCGCTTCTAGTGAATGTTTCACCTCTTTCGCATGAGGGAATCGCTCTGCCCGCAGTGAACCATAATTCCCCAATGCTTCAACGAAAATTCTCATTCTCTTACACCAAGTACCTGTTCAACATCAAAAAAACTGAATGAAATAGCCTGGCAAAGGGTGTGTCGTGAGACGCGAAGTGGTGATACATCATCAACTTCTCTTGAGACGTCAGTTGACGTCATGGCATTTCCTGACATGCCACATTAACAATTACGTATTGGACTAGATTAATGAACTGCTGAAAAATTGGCGAATAATCTTCAAGTCCTGCGGCGGATAATTCTCACTTCAGCAGACCCGAGTCTCGGCAAGTCTACAGAAGAGCGGCCTTCTGATCTACCAGCTTCACAAAAGGTACGTTAGCTGGAAACAAGTTACAAAGGTGGGGAGGGTGTAGCTTGTGTGAAACCAAATAAATCAACAATCGGGAGAACTGGAGGCCAAATAAATGCGACCCCTGTTGGGCATGCCCCTATCTAGGACGTCCTTCCGATCTCAGAAGATCGACATTGCCGCAAGGGGTCCAAAAGCGGCAGTGTAAAGTGGCCGCGAGCGCGGCAGCTGGGTGACTTGACGCAGTGGTAGTGCATTATGTTCGTCCCTATAAGTTAAAGGCAGTGGGTGTGAGTGGTTGCTGCCACGTCACTGGTGGAAGGGCTTCGAGAGAGCTTTGGCCCCCCCTCAGCTCTTCCACCTATGACGTTAGCAGCAATCACTCGCACCCACCCATTGTGCCCACTGCCTTCAATAGCTGGTATGGGCACGTCGCCGAGAGGTGTCTACAGATAGTTGACATCGTCGTAATATGAGGGGCGGTGTCGGAAGGCGTGCAATGAGCCCGCCCTCAGCGCATCCTAACACCGGTTGTTTCCCGTCTGAAGACGCCTTCATTGGTAGAAAACGCAGCCGTGGTTGGACTCATTCCATACATCCTGACACTGTCTCGCGGGACTGCGACGATAATACCGAGAGACGCACGTCTACGCTGAAGATCCCCAGTGAAGGGCTCGTATTTGTTTCTGAGAAAAGCAGTTGATTGTTGATCTTCCTCGTTTTTCCTGCTTCACATGCGCTATAGAATCCCCTTCCCTCCCACCACGCAATGCAAGTTTTTACAGAAAAAGTGGGGAGTTTCAGAAAAAAATCATAAGTTTTAAGAAGATACGGAGCATTCAGGAAGATGGAGGGGTAGGGTGGGGCAGTCAAGAGGGACAGTCATACCAGAGGTGGAAGCATGGAGGGCAGGTGACGTATTGCAAGATTTCTCTTCAACGGCAAGTGTTGCCCTGGTAAACTATACACATCTCCACACTGAACGATCATGCGTGTCGCACGTAGCAATGTCGCTTGTGGATATGCTGTGATGTACTTTTGAATAATGTCAAAATGTTTTTTAAAATGCTTTCAAAATTTTAGCCTGGGCAAGAAGAAGCCAGACCCTTTAGAACTGTTCCGGAGGATAGCGATCACCATGGAGGTGACTCGACAATCTCGGTGTCGCTCTCACGCAGGCGGCCTTTCAAAAAGGCTTTGAGCCTCAAAGAAATACTGGACGATGCTCCTCCCACAGGGAGGAAGCATAGGGACAGAGGGTCATCGAGTTCTTCAAACCAGAAATATCAACAAAAGGACAAGCCAAAGATAAAACCTAGCGAGGTAAAGAAGAAACATACCGATGGCAAAAAGTCAAAGAAAAGTGATAGAAGATAAGTTATTAATAGATGTCGAAATGTTGGAAAATTCACGCAACGATTCCTTGTTACTGTAAGACACTGTAATACTTTACAATAAAGTATGGTACACTTGTAATTGTGCTTGTTGAGATGGTTTGAGTTAATAGGAGACAGATGTGGCACATTCTGCTTACCTACTCAACCATATTATAGGGATGGGAAGGGCGTGGCTGCATACCTTACTTGAATGTGGCGGCGGCAGGACAGCTATCATCGTTCAGCAGAATGGAGAGTGGCAGTTGCTCGGAAATGCTGCCATGAACAACTCATCTCGTTGTCAGACATTGTTCGAATGGAGTACGCCCTCCCCATCGGAACATGGAGTGAGCACAAAGGATGGAGAGGGCAGAATAAACGGGCGGCACGCCATACACAGCTGCACACAGATATGTACGCAGTAGTAAGCCTGCCGTGATGAATGATGGTTTTAACGCCCTTGGCGCTTTTCGCTCTGCCAAAGTAGTACAATCCCTGCCAAGAGAGTGGGGTAGAAGAAAAAGATTCAGCAGCTCACTTAATTTGCCTTTGACTGTGCTCATTACACCCATTTCAAGTGGAAGTACCGTATGGACCATTCTCGTAGCAAAAGAGCTGCTGAGAAATTAGGTCATCCCATTCAAAAATGTGAAGACATATAGAGGAATGGCAGAAAAGCAAAGGGGATAGGGCAGCGGGCTACTATACCATTTGGAAGCTAGTACCTTTAGCTATGTATCTGTGAAATTTGGCGACCTACCCACAGAAGAAGTCCTCGAAATTGAAAAGAAGTCGAGTGACGGTTGAAAAGCATGTGCTTGGATTTCAGATCACGCGCCCTTAAACAGGAGGTGCGGCTCATGACTGCGTCGGACCAGTAGTTGTGTGTAATGGTGTTCTCGAAATACAATGCGGAAGGTTCGGTTCAGGAGCCCGGATGTAGGGCGCAAGAAAAAAGGGTGGATGAAGTCAAGCGCTGAATGTCTGATCACAGAGCCTGGACCTTTGTCGAGCTTCCCCGCGAGACTGACATCCCTGCTGCAACTGCTGCCCGAGTTATGTCCGATAAACTGAGGATGGTCAAGAGGGTGTGCGCATGGGTACCTAATTTTCTTGTAGAAGCACGAACGCAGTACCGATTCTATGCCTCTAGCAGTAATGTTCTCAGCATGAGATGTCATTCACGACTGAAAACGCACCCGGCCCTAGATGAAATATGGGTGGTCTTGGACCTCGAGCCAAAACTCACAATCGTCAATTTTGTATGAATGCAGATGAGAAGCCGCCCGAGTTCTACCATGAGGAGTTACGTGGGCCCAAGTGGATGATCATCATAGCGAAGGATTTCTGCACTGTGGCTTTCAAGCGGCTCTATACAGAGAACAAAACCGTCACTGTCGGTGTATATTGCCTGTTCCTCGGCAATCAGATCGACAAATGGATGATACCACACAACTACAAGAAGGCCACCGTTGCTCGTCATAGTGCCAGACCCCGAGTAACTGTATTGTAGGGCAGTGCTGGGACACAAACAATACTGAGACCTGGGTTCAATCGCCCCATTCGCCCAACATAAAGCCGTTCGATTCCAACTGTTCTGGTCAGACGAAGGTATTGGACGGCAGACGCTACAACGTTTTGTCATTCGACGAAATTGGCAACAATAGCAATTTACTCGTAGTTGTTGGAAAAATGAAGATGCCAGTGGTCCAGACGCTCTCGGGGCACTGGGAATGGTCATTGATGAAGGAAGGATTTA
>MU947643.1:0-15229 GCA_036418165.1 Cooperia oncophora
ATTTTGCCCGAGTGCGTACAACCCCTTCCCCTTTGGGGGTTGGTACGACCCCCGCTTTGGTTCGCTCCTCACCGAGTTGTCGCGGGAATATACAGTAGACATGGAAAAGGAAAAAACTTGAAAAGTCAGCAACCCCTCTCAGAAAGTCAGGAAGGAAAAAAGATGCTCTCCGCCTTTTATAACGTCCCTGGAACAAGAAAACCAACTATCAAAAAATTTCTCTCAGCCCAAATACGACCCCGTCTCCCAGCGATCAAACATGACCCCCCTGTTGGGGACCCCCAACAACGATGTGCCCTGTTTCGTTCCTATAGAGTTTGCCCGTTTTATGGATGTTTGCGATCAGGATTTGCCTAATCCTTTGAGAAAGTCTCCTTTCGCTTCGGGAAATCTTGCCCGTGAGCGGTTTTATGGAACTTGTCTAAAGTTTGCTTCCATATGTTTGGAAAGCATTAGCTCAAGTTGTATACGCTTCCTAGTCATCACTGAGAGGTGAGAGGATGGGGGTTGGAAAACCTCCGCTCTTGAATCGCACTCCCAGAGCCTACTTTTCACAGACTGACGAGGTGAATGGACCCCCGGACACCTATTCTGAGTCCCAACCCCAATGTCTCCAGAGTCCTTCAGCCTCGGATCTCAGAATGTTCGACGGTAAGTTCAAGTGCAAGAGTCGAGTTAGTCATTGAGGTATTGAAACAGCTGGGGGGAGAGGGGGGGAATGCTCTCCAAATCGAAACGGCTTCTGGAAACCTGTGCGCTGTCGAACCCAACTTGAAAAGTAGGCAGTTTCTCTAGACTGTCCCACTCTGAGGTATTTCTCGAGCTCGAACACGTTGAAATGGGCAGTTTTAGAGGGAGCTCCTGCCCATAGCGAATGTGTGTGGAACTCTTCACTCCTGCATTTTTCATACACATTTCCGCCCCGTGTGACTACGCCGCAAAGTGCCTTTTTTGCCCCCTCCCCATCCTTGCATGTGTTTGCACACGTCATTACTGCGATTCTGTTCCAATCCAAATGCTGCTAATTTTAGCCTCTCCTCTTCTACACTCACAGATGTTTTTTCCAATTGAAGTAAAAATGTCAAATTTTAAGTTGCTATAAAATCAAGCCGGTCCTAAAGGCGGCGCAGTTCGGCGACAGGGGGAACGATGGAGAGGGAGGGCATTTTGTACTATCATTTCTTTCCTTTGTTCTGGTTTGCAAGTCTACCTCTGGCGAAACTGAAGCTGGAGCAAAGCCGTGAAGCCATCATATTTAAACCTTTCCACTCGAGAAGAAGCTATCCATAGATAGCATCGATACCTTGATGACAAGTAGCTAAAAGTGCAAAAATGCTCCCCCCCGCTCGCCGAACTTGCGCCCCATAGTCTATATGAGTTGGGAACGTCACTGCTGCAGCGAGTGCAACCTACGCAGGTCTCACTTTCTTCTTTCACGCGCTGTTTCAAAAAGTATTTCATCTCACACTTCATCCCACATCCCACACTTCATCTATTCGACGATGGGTGGAGTCTGAGAGGCAAGGCAGAACTCTTGGTCCCTAAATAATGAGGAGCACTTTTAGTTAGGCAGCGCCCACATTCACTTGATGTTCCTACGCCCTTTCTGGGTATCATAGCCCTCCCAATAAGGATGCAGTGTGTGCTAGTTTCGCATCTCACAAAGGCGAGAAGATAGCACCTTTCGCTAGTAAAGTGTCGGTCACCCCGCCCACCTGACGACCACTACGCCCACCTTCATTTCCCAATGGCTGTCTGATAGCTGCGGTTCTTCCTTGCCGTGCTCCTGTACCACAGTCATGTGCTCCTTATAGGGCATTTCGCATGTTTTCTTTTTATTTTTTCTTCATTAATAGGCTTCTTGCTACTACCTGAGCCGCGTACTCGTCAAATTTCGAAACGCGCCGCGCTGCCTTTAAATGAGTTCGGATCCTTCACTGGTGCCTGTGTGGCATTCTTCCCAGAGGTCAGTTACTGACTCGTCCGATGCGAGTGCACCAAATGTTTGAACACTACTATAGCCGATATCTTCAAGAGTTGTAGCCGAGTGGTCGCAAACTGAAAAGCTAGACCGTGCTCTCTTACAGGTACCCCGACGAAGCGCAAATCGGGAACATAAGCCAAACAACGTGTTAAAAAACTTGGCTGTGGCTCGTAAAACATCTAATCAGAAAGGATTATCTTTAGATTCTATCACTGATCTAGAGGCGAAATCCCGGATTGGTCCCGTCCAGGCCAACATAGTTTCTACCCTCCCGAAACGGTAAAATTGATCCCAAATTGTCTGAGAGAATAAAATACTGACCGGTGTACGCGAGCCCTCCCCCCCCCCGAGTTATTGCATGGACCACATCTCAATTGAAAACATTAACGGCAATCAAGTGGTAGGGGTAGTGAACCAGTAGCCCATAAGTAACCTCAGTAGAGAAAGAAGCGAAAAATAACCTTGGAAACACCCTCAAAAGGGATCCCTCAACAGTGGGCTAGCGTCTTGGACAAGTTCATCATGAGCAACAAGCACAATCAGCAGGATTCTATGGCATCCAACCAATTCCCAGCAAAAGCATATGAAATCACCCTACGATGCCTCCAGGACAACGCTTGGGCACAAATCGCAAATTGCCAGCCTTGTAAGCCGTTGCCATTGCACAGTGAAGTAATCATCGGTTGCAATGTCGCAGCAATCACGCAATCTTTGACTCTTTCATCTCGCCGTTTGAGTTACGAAGCGCGTACATTTCTTCGAGGAGTGCCGAGCTACGATGACAAATCTCCTATTTCGTGACTATTCATTGGCAGTCTTATCACATACTACTGTAGCTGATATCGTCGCAAACAGTCTGGGCGATGTCAGGAGGCGATAGACGATCGCGCCCCGGCTGCGCTTTCCACCAGTAGTGATCGATTGGTTATCAGGAGGTTATTCACTTATCCCTTCACTCGGATGTTATCAAAAAAGCCTCATCGATTGGTGGAATGAACATGACACATGTGAATGATCACATAGGTTTATGGAGCTAGGTTTATACCCGGTGACTTTGACGGGAAAACGGGGAAGAATTCTTTCAGAACAGCTGATAAGCTGACTGGAACATGGATAGGCGTGATCCCCACAAATGGCCTCGTATCCACCTCCAAAGCGCCTTTTCCACCGCGAAGTTTAGTGGAGCACAAAAGCTTTTGGCCAAAAAGTTTTCAATGCATAACTTTTTTTTATCATCATACAACCGGTTCCTTTCGAACAAGTGGTATGTGATACCTATCAATGTTTCCAATGAATGACGATATTCCTCTTTGAAGATGGTGAGCAATTCGCAACTTTTTACGTAGCGGCTAATTTCAGCGTCTCAAGGCGTTTCACGGCATTATGCTCTGGTAAAAAAATTCAGTCCTTTGCAGTGATTTGGAAAAGGGTAGAATCTCGGACACCAAGAAAAAGTTTCCATGAACATTAAAATGTCGGTATGAAGGTGTGGCTCCGAATTTCTGAACGAATAGTGCCATCGATTGACGATTGTTTTCGTGACAAAAACCGCTGTCTCTCTAAGACCGTATTTTATTATTTGACATTTATTGGCCAGGATAATGGCATCATTCACTGCTCGCAGACTGATTCCGAGTCCACTTGCCTCGACTTAGCAGCCATCTTCAATAGTATTAAGGGCGATGGGCACAATCCCCTGGGTGTGTAAGGTGAACACTCTTAATACCAAGAAAAACAGTGACTCTAAGAAGCCTTACATGGCATTGTTTGTGGAGAAGAGCGCTCTTTAATGACGTTTCCAGCGATCGAGTGGCCCGCGAAATGCTTCCGTGCATTTGGCATCGTTGTCCGCATTCGCAGAGAATATACCACTTTCGTCACTCGAAACGGCGAGATAAAGAAGCTAGAGACGCGTGATTATTGCAACCATTGCAACCACGATTACTTTCACTCTGCAAGACAACGGCTTACAAGCGAATTGCGTGTGTACGCTAGCGTTGCCTGGAGCGTCGTAAGGTGATTTCCTATGCTTTTGCCAAGAATCGCTTGCACGTCGAATCCTGCCGATTGAGCCTGCCGACGTCCGAAGAACTTGTCCAAGGCGCCCAAGTTGCTAAGACTGCTAAGGGAGTCTCTGTTGAGAGTATTCCTAAGGTTTTCTTCCGCACCTATAGCCAAGTACTTGATCGCGGGTATCAGGAATGCTTAACAGTCAATCCGAACTCCCTCCAACAACGACACGCCCACAGGTGGCCGGACCGATCAGCAGTTGATCACCATCGGATCAGCTGTTTTCACATACAACCTGCGACTGAATGGCGCTTTTTTCCCCTCTTCATTCTTCTGAAGAATCTTTCTTGGACAAAAATATCATGCTTTGGCAGAATGCAAGCGTTATGCTGCAAATAGATATAATTAAATTATAAATATTAAATAAATAATGTAATTCAAATATAATTCGAAATATAATTCAAATATATAATTCAAATATGTAATTCAAATATAATTCCTTCAGATATAATTTATTTTTTTGGCTTTTTATAACACGATTCCCGAGAATCTCCGTCAGCCGCTTCATGGAAAGTTTCATTTAGTATATCGCTGCTTCTGTCAAGGATCCCTTCGCACATTCTTCCGCTTGGAAAAATGTGATTTTACATTTCCTTTGTAGTCGCCATAATTTTTATCTCAACGTTCTGACAGGAATACGATGTGTTAACCTATGGGCGTGGACGCCGCGAGAGTTCCTTATTAGCCAACGCGCGGAGCCGCTATTTCACGAGGCGTTTTCAGCAGTTCCGCCCCTTTTTTTTGCTTTATTGATGTGCTATTCAGAGCCTCTGCTCTTTTTCATGCAGACAACCATGTTATCGTGCACATTGCATTTGAGACAAATAGTTAGTAAATGGATTGTCGGCAGAACACTGAGTGGGCTGGAGTCAATAGTGAGTCTGTGATGGGAAACCAGCTGGTCTGCTTACAAAATGAAAGGGGTCAAACTAGAGGTCGCTCATTGCCGTCCCTGCCACCTTCATTGAACATCGAATAGTGGAAAGAACGTGTAATTCGCTGACGGGAGCGGAATCGAATTTGCCGAGTCCAATGTCATGAGGTATGTTAGGCGTTTTTCTGGCGACAGAAACACTTTTGCGTTGATGAGGAGGACGTTGCTGCGATAGTTCAATTTTCAGTAGAGGTGTAAAGGGAGCGAGTTCCAATTTGACGCTTCGATTCTCCGAGTTGAACACCCGTTGTTTGATCGCACACTTGCCATTTAACCCTTGCACCAGCGTCTTCTCGTTCATTTCGTAATATTGGGCGCTATTGAATCTGGCTGCAGATTAGGCTTAAGTGGATTCACAATCAGCCTGCGAGTGGTGGATGATGATACTGGCGAAAAGATGTCAAATATGATCCAACGGTTTTGAATCATTCACTACGGTCTCTGGGTTGCAAATACTATGGCGCTGTGCGTCCAGGAACTCTCCAAATCGCAAAAGGCACATGTTCATGCCGACAGTTTTCATGTTCGTGGCGAATTTCGGAGTTCGAGGTTCCAACGTTCCTCTTGATCACTGCAAAGAGCGGATCTACTTTTCGGCACCCGAAATGTTGTTGCAGAATTCCTTAAAACTAAAAAAGTGCGAACAGTATTACGCCCTTGTAAGCACTGAGATTAGACGCTGCGTAAAAAAGAATGCGAATGGCACTCCGCGCTCAAAGACACATGCTGGCAACCATGACGGGTATGTCATAATAGATCTGGAAAAAATTGGTTGGATGAGAAAGGAGTTCTGAGCCGTTTGGGCGCATGAGCGCTTCTGTACCATGGGGCTGTAGAAGCCGCTTGAGGGATGGATTCGAGGCCACTTTATGGGGATCAGTGTTATCCGTGTATCGGTCGGTGATCAGCTGTTTCGAGAGCGAGTTCTCCCCGTCATCCTACCAAGACAAGGACGATGATTCATTGGGGAAAAATGAGAAGCAGTACGCTTGAAGGCGCAACTGACCTTGTTCAACCCAACAAAGAGCAGTTAACAGTAGGTTTGAAATGAGCGCGAAATATTTAGCTGGGTAATCTTAGAAACAGGGTCAAGGATTTGAAATTCTAGTCCATATACAATAAAGAAGATGTAGAAGAGCAGGAAATTCTTCGAAATAGTTCCATGTCCCACTTTTAATGAAATTCTGCATTTCTTTTATATGCTTGATGTAATGTTTCTTGAACTGTACGACCAGGTTGTTGTATACTTTTTTATCGACTGACGTTTCGGCGTTATCGCCTTCTTTGGAGCCTGAAAGGGTCAAGAGTGTGACATATATAAACTAGTATTGAACGCGCCCCTCACTTTTTCGACCCAACTTAGTCCTACACGAACTACGAGTGAAATCACCTATCATACCTTACCTAGCATACTCAGATCCACCGGATCAAATGACGAGCGGCCGGTGATGAAAGTATACGAACTCAACCTATCCAAAGTCCGGTAAAAATGCTAATCCAAATGACTCGCGTGTACTTGGCGAGCACTCTCCCCTTGTGCATTCTCGTATTCTTGACCTGAACCTGCAGTCTTTTTTCGCGCAGAAAGCTGGTCTTCGCGCTCTGAAAGGTCTACTGTGACTTTAAAAGCGTCTCCGTTGTGATCCTAAACCCTTGTGACATCCTAATGCAGCCGAGACGCGCAGTCCGCCATCCAGATGCTCCTTGATCTGCGCATAGAGTGACCTAGCCCTCTCACCAATGTATGCATTTGACAGGACGTCTTCTTGGACCACACCTACGATCAGCAGGACAAAGTACACAATCTCGGGGTCTCACATGTGCGATTGTGGGCTTTCAAACTAGGCGATAATTTAGTTTGTTGGTAGGAATCTCAACTAAATCAACAATACTTTTTGAAGTATTTCTTGCTATGATTTTCGTGAGAATGAAATGAAGATCAACTTGAAAAGCTAACTGTAGTCCTGACAACGCTATCGAAACAAAGGCTTCACCACCAGAAAGATGGTCTACTTTCACATGCACAGCCCATTCAGATGTCCTTTCTTTTTATCCCCATGGGATAATTGATGGACTGGAAATACAATTTTCGGAAAAGTCAGATGCGGTTGCCTCCAACTCTCTCCCACTCCTGAGTCACTGAATGAGCCGAATTAATAGCCAATTCCCAAGAATCTAGTGATTGACCCATGCTGCCCCATGGGATGCTCAATTTGGAATATATAGTTCATGATGCATTGGTTTTCATCCACATAAATATTAGAAACTGATGAGCCATAAGAGGGTGATGTTTTTTGCTCCAGTGGGGTTGCTGGGTGGACTCCTTTATAGATGACTTGACGTCCATGCAAGATTGGTCCATTCAGAAGCATAGAAACGGCTACAGGACAAGAAGTTTCCTGTTCTGAATCGCGGGAGGCCACCCACCTTGCAGTTCCAAGAAAAGCAACCAAAATCACGAGTGGGAGGAACAGAGTCACTCAGACCAGCAGGGCAGGAGCAGACAGGCAGACATTTTGCGTCGGTTAAGGCATGGACGCTTCAGAGGTGTCCCTCCAATAAATTTCCCATTTTACCTGTGCAGTTAGCGGTTTTCGCATACAGATCGAAAGCACTTCATATTGCATGCTGCTTCCGGGGCTGTGTAAATGCTAGATGATGGAGACCCTTAGGAGGTCCACTTCCAAATCGGCCCTGGGATTAATAAGTTCACGTCAAGAGGCGCCCGAAGTGCGTTTCCCCTTTGATTTTCGGCACCTTCAATTTTCCCTTCCAAAGAAAGGAAAAGATCCATAGAAAAGCAACTAGAGAATAGCCCAGGGTGGCCTAGAAACAGTCGGTCTTCGTTGACAAAAGTCGAGGCCCACGATATGCCGTCGTCCTTTCTCGATTGCGTTTTTGTTTCTACTATCTAACGGGCTGAGTTCATGGTTCCGTTTTGAGATTTTACAGAGAATTCTGGCAGTTATGTGTTTTCTATCGCGCTTCCCTTTTGTTTCTTCCAGCCGAATAACCCGGCGTCCTTCAACCTACTTAGTAACTTAAGGAGACTTCCACTTCCGCTCTCGATCTTTTTTGCCTTAATTGCACGATAGACAAAGCGTTTTCTTCAACTTGTACCTTCCACCTTGACCTTCCCTTCCCACATTTCTAAAACGGTTGCTTTCCACGTTTAAATCTGCTCCCTGTCCCTGTTTCCAACGTCCTTCATTTCAAGAGAAGTAGTACTGGAGTCGGTAATTTCCTTTACATCTTACAGTTTACTCTTTCTGAGGACAAGCTAAGATTAAGGTGGCGGCTTGATGGACAGGTTAGTAGGAACGTTTCCACAGATCAGAGTAATAAGCATATAAAAGCGGCGCTGTCGTAATCAAGGAAGAGAGAAGGGGGGGGGGCTTGCAGGCTCGCTCGCTCCTTCCGCTAGTCACGTAACTGGTCCATAATGATGAGACCTGTCAACTTTTCTAAAGGCAGCCATGTAAGTGATGTCACGTGAAAGGCCGGGAGTCTTACAAGGTGACCTGCCATTAAGCTTCACTGAGACCATTACCTGCCCCCCTGGCAGCAGCCGACCTGAACAGTGAGAATTTTCAATCTTTCATATATTTGGTCCAAACAAAACATGGTATTCCACCCAGGGTACAGCATCGTGATGTGTGGAATGGTGGTGTAGGTAGGACCCCCCTTCCCCAACACCTGCTTACCAATCTCCCACATTTTCCAGTTTTCACCCAGAGAGTTTCCGTCGAGAAGGGGAGAGGGGAGGGGGAGCATATAGTACACATGAAACAGGAAAACTCACGCGAAAAGTCAACAATCAGGAACAACCAGGAAAAATTTTTTCCCAACGCAGCAAATTGCTCTTAAATGCACATACGAACCCCCCTCCTCTCCCAGCGACCAAATACGACCCCTATGTGTTTCACAGAAAGATGCTGTACCCTGATTCCACCACCCATTTTCTGAGGTTTTAGCCGCACTCTTGCCTCGAGCACCACGATTAATGTTGTGGAACAGTGCCTTCGGAGCCACTCGAAGCCGCTCCCATCGAATTCAATTCGCAGAGGTTTCAGTACTCCCTCGTCCTTTTTACAATGCAACGTCTGGTTTATATGTAGAGGAGTTTGGAACCACATGAGGCTTGGGGACAGTCCAGTACTACCACATTGTAAGTCGAAGCAGTTTCTTTCCCTTCACGTCAATCCAATTCGGCCACACATCCGGTAACATGACAATTCCTCCGCGGTAAAACTGTCGATCATTCGAATTTGGACGGTCGGTTGACGATCGAGTTTTTGCGGACATGCCGCTTTTAGCTTGTCAGTCGAATCCTCCTTTTAGGAATCAAACTCACGGAAATTCTTAGAGACAGTTGACTCTCCAGCTGTTTCTTCACTCCAAATCTCCTATGATGTTTCTCTCCAGTTAGCACTCAACTAGACGCCAACAAGCTATTTTGCCCCTGATTCAGCTCCATTTTTCTATACGTATAACTAGCGATGTGTCTCCAGAAGCACATGAGATGGAGCTTCTAGATAACTGCATACAGTGCCATTCTGAAAGCCTTACTTCGGCGCTGTTCGTCGACGTGGGGGAGGGGGCATTTTGTACCTTCACTGCTTTACTAGTTCCGGTTCACAAGTTCCGCTCTGGTGAAACCTGTGAACTCTTGTGAAGCTGGAGCAAGCTCGTCTAGCCACCATGGTAAAACCCGTCAACTCTTGTCTTGCTCATGAAAGAGCTCTCTAGATGGCTCGGAGTGCAGAATGCCCCCGCGTCGCCGAACTGCGCCCCTACTTCTATGGAGTCGTTGGACTGACTCATAGAAATTGCGGTTTTTCCTAAATGAATTTTACTGAGCTCCTCTTAGCTCATTGTATAGGCCCAAATTCTGTAAATCCGAAAGCGATTTTGATTAGAGATAGAAGTTCGTGGCGCTTTGGATGAAAAATCAAGCCATTTCATCTCACACCAACGAAAAGACCCCGGGTAATATACTCGGAAAATCTGCCACAGACGTACAGCGATGATAACCAAGCTTAGATGCTGGGGAAAAAGATATCACGGGGATTGGGAAAAGGGAATACCCTTGAGAAAAAAAAGTGAATGGAATTGGGAATGTCATTTCCAGGCGGATATTCGCTCGAATCGGAGAGTTTTTCCCATTATGCGGGTTAATTACCTCTCAGACTTTATGAGTCAATTCGAATATGGTTCCAGTCCCATATGCAATTTGCAAAGAGTTGGGGGGACGCCCTGGACTGCAAATAGTTCTAGGATGGGAAGAAAATGGCCGAAAATTTGACTGAATTTCCTTTTGCTGAACGAGGACTCCTGTCTACAAGGGACTCACTATTACTATCCAGGACATGTACTATGTTTCGGGCAGTTTCTGTGCTAGAACCACGAGAGTGCGATGTCAAGACGTTAAAGGCGCAGTTCGGCGACGGGGGGGGGGCATTTTTCACTTCCGTTTCTTCACTAGTCCGGTCTACAGTCTCATTCTGGTGAAACCTGTGAACTCTTGTGAAGCTGGAGCAAGGTCGTCAAGCCATCATGGTAAAACCTGTCAACTCGAGAAGAGGCTGTCTAGATAGGTCGACACGTCGATGGGAAGTAGCAAAAGTGCAAAATGCCCCCCCCCCCGCCCGTCCCTGAACTGCGCCGACGTCGACTATCGGAAACATTCTTTATTAAATGGTCCAGTAGGGACCAAAAAGGATCTAGATCCACAATCATCTTGCGTAATATCATGGCGACAGGCAAGCTCGCATTGTCCGTAGTATGAAGGGATTGGATCGTTCTGATAGAATTCGGAGACAAACCTTGAGTACAGTCACCAAGGTGGATCCTGGATTTTTGCCACCCGGGGAGGTGAAAGGGTTAGTAGCGTGCCACTCAAGGATGCACTGGAACAGGACTGAAGGGTGCAGTCTAGTGACTTACCCTTGCTGCCGCCTGGTTAGCCCCCGCCTAACCATAGGCAAACGCGCTAGTTGTGTGTGCCGTCTCACGTCCCGCTGTTCTCCACCGCTGCGTGCGTGTTTCGTTGCGGGATTTTGCTATCGACGTAAGCGCTGCATCTTGAGGAGGGCGCAGGCGAGGTCGGAAGACGACACTCAGGTGTCACTACCCTCCAGCCCTGTCCTCCTACACTTTACATCAGAAAGCGGCAGTTATAGTTGCGGACCCGTTCGCCCAGAACCCGACAGGGGCCGTCCTGGGAGTGAATGTGTAATTCTTTTCTGAGGCATGACAGGGAATATAACTGAAGCGAAAATATCGTGGAAGCTTTCAAAGCTTCAAAGTGCTCTATGGGTAGAGGTACTTCCCGTACTATCTGTGCTATTTGTTCCTGTAGGGCCACTCCATTGTATTATAGAAGCTACTACCTGCGATGAAAGGCACGTTCCGCGTAAACTGAGGCTACAAGTTCATAAATGTGTCAGATGATCCGGTAGGCGATTGTAAAGGTTGCACTACATTCGAAACTTGGAAAATGGCACGCAATGCACCGGAAATTTCGATTTTAGGCCCTGGAGGCACATGCCAGCCTACATTGCCCGTGTCGTCGTACTAATGCCGTTGTGCTCTCTCGCCCGTCAATTTCTGGTCTCTCTCCGCGCTTTGCAGTGTATCGTCACCTTCTGCATATCACTGTTGATCTTGACCATCTTACTCTCGTCTAATGATCATGATCAAATGCAAGAAAGGGGGCCATATTAAGGGCGGCTTTTCATACTTTCTTCTTCACTACTTAGGCAACTAGCTCAATGCACTCCTATTTTTGAACTCTGTTACCTACGATTTGCAGTCGCGGGAAGGGCCTTCAAGGACGTTATGCTCGCCATGTCGCACTGTCCCGTTGGTAACGGCGGTAAGAACTGAAGGTATTTATTTAATAGGCGACGTGTTCGGCGGCCACAAGCTCAGAGTGGTGATACTTATACAACTTCATAAAGACAAAGCCGAAGGTGACTACAAGCAAGCTGGTGAGCTCTCTGGGCTGACATTTTCCTATGACAAGTACTCTGCAACTCTCCTATGAAAATCTGCGGGGACGCCATATGAGGTATATGGAACCAGTCTACAGAGGGGGGGGCAAAAAAAGACACTTTGGCCGAGTCACATATCAGCAAAGTTTTCGCAGCCCAGACAGAAGGACGTGGATACGAGTACCAGGGCGGAAGATACCCAAGATGTTCCTCGATAAGCAGGAGCAGGCTCTCGCCCATCACCTTCATGTACACCAAAATATGAAGCCATCTCCAATCGCAACCGGACTGGAGAAGGCCTATGGAATTCACGTGACCTCCATATCATCCTTACCGCAGTCGCCAAGGCACGTCTTGATGGTATGGACCAGAAGTGCCTAGAACGGGAAGACCAATATTTTCTTCGCTGACCGCGAACCGAAGGCGAGCGCTGACGACCAGATAGAGCAACTCGAGGAGAACATCCACCCTTCACGTCGTCGCCCGTAACATCTTGGAAACTTTGTACTGCTACATCCGTGTGCGACCACATCATAATCGAAGGGCGTTGGAAAAACTTTCGCCTACTTGGAATGGAAGGGCGTTGAGTACCTGAAGAAGACGGAATATCCAAGTGTGTCACCTGACCTGAACCCCTCGATTACCGGGTCCGAGCGGAGCTCAACAAGGTGTCTGCAGTGGCGGAGAAATCAACGACTTCGTCAGGCACCGAATTGCGGTCGGGTGGCAGGATCTCTCGATGACATTCGTCCAGAAGGGTGTGGCGGAGTATCATGGTAGTGCACAATGTGCTGTTTATGGTGGTGAAAATGTCCAATCAAAATTCAAGAAAATGTAACTTATATCGCCTTGAAATTGGAGGAAGAAAAGTGTCTTTTTCGCCCCCACCCCCCTGTAGTTACGAGCTCGGAGTGATCGCGGCTAAGTTCTTCACTCTTTGTGCACATCAGAAGGACTGGTAACGTAGTGCTCTGCGAGGACAGGCGGATTCCCTTCATATCTCATGAAACCGTATAATGGAAATAATGTTAATGGTAAATGCGTTTCTGCAATTGCGACGTACCGTCACCATCTTTCACCACTCTATAATTATTCAGCGACAGTTTATTGCCGCTGTCGCCTGCTGTTCTCTTCGCTATTCTCTCGTTTCGATAGTTTCCTTTTCATGAGCTCACCCTCTTCACGATTCTCAAAGGAAGAAGTTAGTCTCAGGGTTAGGGAAGGCATCTTACTATTTCCCACATACTATTAGGTTGGCGGGAAAGTTCTGTCACTCTTTTCCGAACTCAAATTACTTGCCCATTACCAAGAGTGGTAACCGGTAATGTAAGCTCTTATACAACAAGGAGTGGTCTCTCTGTTAGTACCACTCGCTTGCCTCTTGCTCCTTCTTCTGCAATATGCACAAGGATTTTATCCGCTACCATCAGCCCCGACCCATCCAACAACTTCCACAAACTATTTCACCCACCACCCTGATTTCACCTTCCCTGTCGGGAAACTGCTGGATGAAGAAGCTGGTTCCTTGGTCAAGGCGTACGCAAAGCAGCTACGAGATCTAAGGCGTATCGTGGATCAGAGGGAAAAATTTGTCCGCACAGCCGGCCCTCACCAAGATAGTGCAACGCACTTGGTCCAAAAAAGTTCGAGCCGTACCTCATGCAATGGAGCTTGATCTCTCTCCCCTTGCACTTGTGTAGCACAGACATCGCCCCTTCTAATAGCAAGTTGCCTTCCGTAATCGATCGTTATGCGGACGAGAAAACCTCCATAACCCAAGTTCAAGTCGAAGTTGAGATGGTGTCCAACTTTGCGTCGTGTCTCCCTGCATAGTGAAGCGATGGCATCCTCAAACACTGGCAAGGACCCCGCAGTAACATTGCTGTACAATTTTGATCTTACACTCCTCTCTATAAAAAGAAAGCCTAGTTTGAAAAAATGTGACAGAACTTTCCCGCCAACCTAATAGTTCCCTCGACGTGAAGACGTGAAAGCCCTGTAGAATTCTATTAGGTTGGCGGGAAAGTTCTGTCACATTTTTCAAATTAGGCTTTCTTTTTATAGAGAGGCGTGTAAGATCAAAATTGTACAGCAATGTTACTGCGGGGTTCTTGCCAGTTTTTGAGCACCTCATGGATGCCATCGCTTCACAATGCAGGGAGGCGCGACGCAAAGTTGGACATCATCTCAATCTTGACTTGAACTCGGTTGTGGAGGTTTTCTCGTCCATATAACGATGGATATGGGAGGAAATTTGCCAAAGTCAGAGGAAGCAATGAGCATTAGCGTCGTGGAAGGTTGTCCGATAATTGAGGGCATCGTCCTTATTCAGCTCCATTATTTTGGCATCTGCAGCTATCATGCTGGCGTCAGGGTGGTGGAAGAAAGAGTTTGAGGAAGCGTCTGGAGGGGTCGGTGCCGATGGTAGCGGATAAATCCTTGTCCATATTGCAGAAGAAGAAGCAGGAGTCAAGCGAGTGGTACTAATAGAAAGACCACTCCTTGATGTATAAGTGCTCACATTACGGTTACCCTCTTCAGGTAATGGGCAAGTATTTTGATTCCGAAGAAAAGTGACAGAACTTTCCCGCCAACCTAATATATGATATGACCAGGGTACAGCATCGTGATGTGTGAAATGGTGCTGCCAGTTCGAATCCCTCCCCCCTCCCCAAGGAGGGTCTCGGTACATCCCCCTCCCCTTCCCCAACACCTAACTACCACTTTCCTACAAGTTCCCAGCTTCCTACCAGTCTTTCCGAAAATTTCCCACATTTTCCAGTTTTTCACCCAAAAATTTTCCGTCCGACGAGGGAGAGGGGGTGTAGCAACAGTGGGACGGACCCTCCCTCTCCTCCCCACCCTCTTATGTGTTTCACAGGACGCTGCTGTACGCTGTATGGCGCCCAGCTGAGCATGAATTGGGCTGCCTTGTTAAGACTTGTAAATCCCTGTAAAGCTAATGGCAATTATACATAATGGAACCTGTACAACTTGCCAGTGTTACAAAAGTGTACCTCACCAGGATGAGGATACTGGGCCCTGAGAATTGAGAACAATCTAATACAAAGGCCCTTCTTCCCCACCGTTCCCCTCCCTAAGGCGAACAGCGCCTTCCGAAGCATACAGGGTGAGCCACAATTGCAGCAACAAAAGCTCGACAGAGCGCGTAATTTTTTCCTGTGATGCGTTTCTCCATTGTTTTCGTCTATTTGTATTCGCGTATCTTTTTCTCATTAACCCTTC